>JAPYYT010000667.1:0-76757 GCA_030522565.1 Ceratosolen corneri | reverse complement strand
TATATATATATATATACATATATATATATACACATATATATATATATATATATATATGTATATATATATTTTACCTTCTTACATTGATTTTTCTCACAAATTTATATCTACTTACATTACTTGCATTTTCTTTTAGTATCGATAATTATAATAGTTCACTAGGAATTATCGTCAAATTCACAATACAAAATGAAATCTACTGCGTAATAAACAAAGCATTCTAATTTTATTATTAAAGTCAGTAAAGAAAAGTGTCGGGATATTAATAATAAATTAATATGTCCTAATAATATTAACAACAACAGATGCCTTTACCATGATTTTGAATCGTACAATGGCAGTAACTACGCAACACTGGATATTTTGATTATTATATTGCACTACACAACATTGCTAATCTTAAAATATTTCGGAAATTACGATATATAATCAAAAAACAATTTATTCTTAACCTTTTTCAGTTAAATTTTCTAACCTGAAAATCAACTGTATAATCAATATTTATCTTACCAGTAAATAATTTACTTAAATTACACGTACATTAATATATATATATATATATATGTATATGTATCTATATATATATGTATATATAGTGGACCAATAGTTTTTGGTTACTTTGCTCTCATACCTGAGCTCCTTGAAGACTTAAATTTAATTATAAAATTAAAGTATTATTTATTTTATTGATGATTAATCGTAGATTATTCAATAAAACATATTTAATAAAAATGCTAGGAAGATGATAAAATAAATTGATTTATTTCGCGCTCGAAGAATCATGTAAAGCGTAAAAATAATTACGCGTAGTTGCATACGTATATCATAATATTTGTATAGATTTCAAATGCGCCTACTAATTTAATTCATTTGCTTAATTTACGACTGTAACGGTACAACGATTTTTTTTTAAAATTCTTATTCATTAGTCTAAACATGGTAAAGTAGTAAAAATTACTTTATATTTAAGGCTTAACACTTGGAATGAATTCAAAATTTTTACACATTTTAATGCTACTGAGAAAACAGTTACGTACAGAAAACTCAATCAATGCTATCCGATTTATTATTCTTTTTATTATTAACATAATCGAACTTGTCTCAGCGGCTCAATATTATTCAATATTGGGCGTAAAAATAGCCTTCATTAGAGTAGAAATGAAAAATTATATTTTTCTTTTTATATGCAATTAAGCCATTTCCAAGTAAAATGACTAAAAGCTATTTATATGAAGGAAACGGATATAATGCTCGTAGCAGTCATTATATCTTGGCGAAAGTAATACGAATTCACTTAATTTTGCTGAATATATTCGAGCCTTGTTTAACCAACAATATAATGTTTATAAAATTTTGTGCAACAGAGTTACCTGAATATTGATATAAAACTTGATTGTGATGGAATATCTTAATTTTATTAATTCGTACACTTACACTTATTTAATTTCTTTTATTCGTCAATAATGGATTATAATAATAAAAGAATAGCATTCTTATTTTAAGATACTTTGTCCGTAAAATTATTTGCACTAGGACAGGAGCATAATTTAAAAAACATTTCAATTAATAGTATAAGATAATTACACGCAATTAAATGGCATTTTTCCATTTGGAGTGCAATTAAAATTGAAAATAAATAGGTAACGAGTATTTACTTTTATTGCAGCTGGTGTTATAAACAATTTTTCGCGAAGTAATTATTTTTATATATTTTAAAATTGTGGTTACGTAAGTCTTGAATTAAAAAATCTTTTCAAATCTAAGGAGCTATTTTGTATGCGATTAACGACAAATGTTTTATTAAAAATTTACTCAATATAACTGAATATGAGTAATTAATACACTAGATAAATTGAACGTTTGTTAATTTTGTAACTGTGTGAGAATTTTATACACGTTTTATCGTCGTAATTAGAATATATATCATAAGTCAATTATAATAAAAGGCTGCAAATATAAAGAGTATAAGAATACTTATAAATTAATGCAAACAATGTAAAATCATTGGCATAATATAATTTAGTCAAGCGAAAAGGTATATTAAATTAACAAAAACTATTGTGCTGCGTCATAGTTTTTAATGTACAATAATATGTTTAAAAAAACAATTTAAAAATTTTACATAATATATATTGTTTTGAAAAATTTGCGATACAAAACTTTGACAATAAGTTAATTAAAATCGAAAATGTAAAATATTTTTGTAAAATAATATATTGTAGATATTTATACGTGAGCAAATATTTCGTTTCACTTCATTTTAAATTAATATTGTTAAAAAGTATATAAATAATTACCATTTTAATTGGGATATAGTGCTAAATATTGCAGAGTAATCATACTTTCAAAGACAGAGAGTGAGATATATATATATATTCGAAATTTTCTATGCATTGACACTTGTATAAAAGAAACTATATCTGCGTTATCTAAAATAAATATTTTGATTAAACTATATTTCTAAAATACCTAAATAGACCTTTTGGTACATTTACTTTGTCAAATAATTACAAATTAGTTTTTACAAGCATATTATCACGGATCTAATGAAACATCTTTGCGAGTAGTGAATACGCACACACGCACGCACGCGCGCGCACACGAATATGGATACTTGAAAACTGCTGCGTGGATAAGATGCGTGTTGTCGTCCATGTTTATGTAGGGGACATGAGGTAGTGTAAGTACTCGGAACTCAGCTGCTGCCAATCGATTTGCCTTTACAGTTCCGGACTTGCGGATCATCGGCTATTCTCACGTTTTCCAACTTCGTTCTCTACTCCGTGTTGCTTATTTTTGTTAAATTTCGGTCATTTTGCGTGTAACGTGGAGGTTTATCAAGCTATTATTTATGAGGAAATACTCGATTCTTTAAAGCCGAGTTTTTTTTTTATAAAAGGTGCCAAGTAAAAGCGATGCTTAAAGTATGATAATTGATAGAATTTCTAGATGAATGAAGATTTTGTATCTTTTTAAAAATATAATATGAACATAAAGCTTTGTAATTGGTGCCTAGTGCGTGCAGAAGAAAGTTTGAATTTACGAAAATATTGACTAAAGTACTATTTTTCAGAAGCATAACGAAGTTTCTTTTTTGAAACTTCTTTGAGCCTGTTTGCAACAATATACTGCGCATTCTTGAGTCAAGCTCCATTTTATTAATTACATTTACGAATTAAAACTAGTTAACAATATATCGACTGTAATATTAATCAGATTTTTATATCATAGATTTTTAACATTAATCAGAATATTTAATTAGATTTTTTATTTCTTTAATAAACGCAATTTCTGTTTCGAAGATACTTAACGTAAGTCATTTAATATTATGCAATGATTCGAAACGATTTTAAAGTAAAGTTTAAATTATATTTTTATTATTCGGAAGGATTTCTTTGACGATGCGGAAAGTAATTTGCGTCATTTTTGGAATGCTCGTGGCATAGTATTTTTTTCATTACCCTCAGACGGGAAGAAAATGCAAGGAAAGTGTTTCTCGGCGATGTTGAATCGATTGTAGGTATATAAATGATGCCCATATGTTGGCATTTGGCAAAGTAAAAGGTGATCTCGTTCATCAAGACAATGTATCGCTGGCTCCGTCGAAAGTGCATTTGTGTTTGTAAACTTATATGAATAACTTGATCAGTTGTTTTGCTATTTACTGTGCTTTTCAAATACGGCACCTCCTGAATTATTCCTACTTTCGACAATAAATGAACCACACTCCTCGATAAAACGTGAAAAGTACGAGTTACGAAGAAATTATCTCCGTTAGTTAATTTTAATCGTTTATCTACTTTGCGTTCAAGTTGATGCAAATGAAGCGCGAAGAATCAATTAGCAACGTAACAGGCTTTTAAACTGAAAGAGAAATAATGCTTAACGAGAGGGA
The DNA here is from genome assembly GCA_030522565.1 of Ceratosolen corneri. Classification (NCBI taxonomy): domain Eukaryota; kingdom Metazoa; phylum Arthropoda; class Insecta; order Hymenoptera; family Agaonidae; genus Ceratosolen; species Ceratosolen corneri. Next base: position 72,862 of record JAPYYT010000667.1, on the reverse strand, counting down.
TTTAGACGATCAAAATGCATTGAATTTTTTGTAATGTAAATAAATAACAAAAGTCACGAGCTCAACATTTCACATTTCATATTTAAATGAATAAATATGGCAATGGCAGTTATGATAGAAGGAGCGCTTCTATGCTCTTAAAAATCGTAGACCCATTGGCTAATGATATTGCATATCCAGAGACGTATAAGCGAAATGTTGCAAATTGATAAAGAATTAATTTTACAATCGACGTACGCAAAACTCAGTCGATAAACGCTAATTACATTCTGAGCGGCGCAGTCGTTTTGCTTGAATTAATTTTGAACTTTATTCGTTATTCGCTATGAACTTGAATTTGTTGCGACTACCACGCATTAAGCCCCCCCCCCCTCTCTCTCTCTCTCTCTCTCTTATAAAAATTACATTCGACCTATCGATCATCCTAAACATTATTTTATGTCCTATACATCCGCATGCCAAGCCCGGGACTAAGAACAGTGGGGGTTGGGGGGCTGGAGGGAGTAAAGCCACGCGAGAACTCATTTCTATAGATTCATTAAACCAATGTCATCGTCGGATAAGCTCATAAGATATCAAATATAATCACTCGTACATTGGCAATTATGCGTACGTAAATAACGCACTCGGTCCTTCTTAGTCCTTGGCAATCTGCCCTCCATTTTCAGCCTAATTACGAATAGGCAGGCAGGCGCAATGTCTAACTGTAAAGTCCCACTGCCTTGGCAAGCCGAGTCAGGGACAATCGATCCCTACCACACTCTCCACCCAGGCATTTCCACGCTCGCGGCAAGCCTCGATCAATCATCGCTTTAAGCATCCCACCAGCGCCTCAATTAACCCGAGCTCAAACATCCTCTTTCTTCTTCTTCTTCCAGCAGCCCCACCAAAAGCACCAGCAAGCTGGAGCTCCTCGCGGGTGTCAAGTCCCAGGTGGCTTCCTCCATGAGTGGCTGGCTGAGCGGCGGCATCTCCGGGCTGAATCGCGGCGGCAGCGCACCGGCCGAGGCCGACCTCCACCAATTGGACGCTTCCGAGGCGGCGACGCGGGATCTCGCCAACACAGAACATGTAAAAGACGATGATGCAAGCAGGTGGGTCGCAGGGTACGTGACATCGGCCAGCCGTACTCCGAGATTATCTCCGACGGGCCGACAACTTGTCTTTTTCACGCGCTTACACACACCCGACATCACCACGCGCGCCCACCCACACACGCCACGAAACCACGAAACCACGAAACCACGCATCCGCGCACGCGCACACGCTCTCTCACACGCACCCGCACCCGCACGCGCGCACACGCTCTCTCACACTCTGCGACTACTATTTATTTTATTGCCCACCCTTGCGTTCGCAGGCTATTTTTCCATCCACGTTATTTTACGCACTCCACGAGCTTCTCCACCTCTTTATTCTACTTATTCCACATTTCATATATTTATTGGTTTATTTACTTGTCCGTTTCGATCGATTGCTTTATACAGCATTCCTCGTATAGCCAACAACACTCGCGCTTATTGCAGTGTGCATATGTTACTTATTATCGCGCCAATTACTTCATTAAACATCAATATACAACAGCGCGTCTAGATATGCGTGCATTTAAGTCCATTGGCATTCTCATTAGATGGACTTGGACGAGAGAAATTCGCCAAATGTGCCTCATTCTAATTAGCTTGTTATCTAGCCTTAGACATTAAATTAAATCTTACATGCAAATCCATAATACCCAACACCTTTACTCGGAACGATTGAACCAACATTGAAATCTAATACTTGCGTTCGATAAGTAAAATTTTCATGAATAACTAATAGTTTAGCATTTTTTTAAAGGTAAATAATGCCCGTAAGTCGTATTGCGAGGATTTATCGAGATATAAATTATAAATAATTTATAAATACGTATTTCATAAGGGTAATCATTTTTAGGATAGATTTCCTATAATTAATTCTCTTTCTGATCGCGCGAAGCTGCATTAAAACGAATAGATCGAGGTATGTAAGCAATTTTTGATTTAAAAAATAATGTATATCGCTCTATGCTAAACGAAGATTAACATGTGCAATTATAATGATTGCGTACAATCTGAGGCGATTGAAAGTAATTGACGAGTAGTCGGGAGTTTATTTTATTCTGAATACGATGAAAATTCATTCGTCACGAGCATCGATCGATTCTGAGCGATTGCGTAAATATGTAAGTAAAATTACTTTTCAAGCACTTTATAGCTGCTGCTCTTTATAAAAGTTTCACTTGAGTTGAAAATTTTTTAATTTAAAAAGATGTTTTAACGATTTCGAGAGATTTTTCATAATCCATTCGATGATATGCCCTCGTGATGTTATTGAAATTGAATTGAGAAACATTATATAGAACGTGTAATAGGGAATTTTTATTTCAAACAGTTTGTGGAGTTTTTATAATTATTGTTTATTTCTCGATGGTCTTCAGCTTCCGATCTATACATTATCAATTTGATATAAATGATAAATTTAAAAATCCGAGATATTCGGTCAATTTCAAGCAGCGCCTACATTCTATAATTATTGAAATGAAAATTGTAAAATGAGATTTTTTTATAATACCATCAAGACTCTTATTTACGTTATCTCACACTCTATCCCTATAAACGTAAAATATCCACATAATTTGCGAATGGATCATATAATATAAAATAAGCCCGTTTTATTAGTGCCAAGCATAAATATTATTTATAGGTACTTTTTTATTCATCGGTGGTATAGAATAATTTTAATAATTAAGAATTGGTAAATATTAAGTAATATTAAGACATGATTCGACACTAAACAGCTACATAGAGAAAATATCAGAAAGAAATGTCTAATATAAATATTGCCTATTGTATGTAAAAAATTTGCAAATACGAATAAAAATATTGTATTTGACAATTAAAAATATTAAAATTACAGGGTAACTTCTCACCGTGAAGGCTTTTTTTGCTTTTTTTTTTTCAACAATAGTGTGAGTGGGAAGTATATGGATAGTTTACATTTTGCGCAAGTACACTTTTAATATAATTATTTTTATCGAAACGTGCATTGTACTGAAGTCATATTGCGTTTAAGAAAAATCAGATAATTAATGGTTTAATTGCGTGGTGTTTGGCCACATTTTCCTGACGATAAATCACGATAAAAAATATTCATTTAATAAAAGTAATCAAATCAGTTAAAAAAAATAGTATTTGTTTCAGAATAAATGTTCTTGCATAGATTTGATGAATATTTGTGATTGATATGTATGAGAAGAGTTGATGTTACATAAAAATTCTGTTATTTAAATAAAGGTTATCTCGTTGTAAACATTTTATAGTTATCTAATCGAAATGGCATTAAGATTTAATAAATTTTCGCCAATGTCGTTCAATAAGTATTCTCATATTATGTAAGAAATGAAGATTGCACGGAGCGAATTCAACTATGAATAATATGGAAGGTAAATAGAATAAGAATTTTTATAATAGTCGAAAATTTATGTCTCGTATGTTTAGTGACTATTCTTGGCAACAAATAAAATAAATATATGATTGGAGGATACAAGCATTTGATTTAAAGTTTCGCTTCGCTCGAATGAGTTTCAAAAGCCACTTACTGTAAATGAGCCGAGCATACAAAGTTTGTTACGAGCAGGTTTATTTAATATTATAAAATTTATTCAGAACCTTTCAGAAGATCAGGTCAAATTTAAGCTTCCTTGCAAACTTTTAACCGAATCGATGTGCTCTCGTCATTGAATTATATCTTGTATGAGTAAATTTTCATAATCCCCAAGTTAATTATGGTTCAAAATTTGAAATGAATAATTAAATGATTGATACCCAAATGATTTTCCACTTTCTTTGAGGAGGCGTACTTGCGCTTTAAAATGATATTTTATAATTGAGAGTTCGTTATCACTCTTGTTTTTTATTATTATTATATTAGGACTGTTTAGATTATATTGACCGTCTAAAAGTTGTAGATTTGCCAGTAGAAAGACAAGTTCATTTTCATTATTATTGTATTCTAATTTTTAAATGACACTAGTCTCGAAGAAGACTTAACAACTTGTAAAGCAGTTGTCATTATGCTACCAAGTATTGACAAATTTATAAAATCTCAGATTTTATATTCATACGATCATTATATGTAGATGCTGCATTTTCCACGTTATATCGACATAAATTACGTCAAAAATAATTCCTTTGAACATCAATTTTATAATTTCTATTCTTTCCTTTTTGTTTTCTTTATCGTTTTTATTTACTCTGATGCAATATTCAAATATATAAAAGGCGATGTCATAAACAAAGCTTTATATTTGATTTTCTTTATTTATATAAAGTTTTGAAAGTAAATAAGGATAATACATTATTCAACACCATGTAGCTCTGCGTTATTTATTGCTTTATAATTGCCAATATTTACAATTCATATAATTTCACTGAACATTAATTAAACAAAAAAAAAAAAAAAAATCACTCGTAGCCATTTTCTTTCGCTCGTTCACGAAAAAACGATGGAAAGTTTTAGCGATGTAAAACTGCCTAGTTTCTTTAGCTTCAATAGTGTTCCCAATTCTTCATACGCTCCATTATTTAACTAAAATACCCACAAGCAACCAGCAACCATTCTTTTTTCTAAATTTTTTTACCATGCAATTCACACTTTTAGCTGGATTTGCTGTGTTAACTGGCAATGAGCGAGCTTTCTTGTACAGTTGACTTCATGCTTCATATCGATGTGTGTGTGCGTGCGCGCACACGCAACCATACCAATTATCATTATTTTCTTTTAAAAAGCCGAGACGTTTGATTACTCATTGGGATCCGATGTTTTTAGCGCGACCGGTGGGGCGGATAGTGGCCCAGGAAGTCTCGGAGGCACGCCAACCGAAGACAAGGATGGCCAGCAGGCCTTCGGCGCTGGTAAGTTTCAGTCTCTTATCTTTATCGATACTTTTATTCGTTGAAACTTTGTTAATTTGCTCCCAATTCCCATGCTCATATCGTCAAATTGAATTGTACGTACTGGGAGGAAAAAAGTGTTCTTTGACTCTGACTTGGAGCCTCTTAATGTTAATGTTGGTGGCGTCTGAAATACAGTGAGCATTGGATTACAAAACGGTCATTGAATTCTATTTGAATTTAAAGCTCGTAGTTTGAACCTTTCGTGAAAATATAATTAATTTGCTGCAATCGGTCTGTTAAACGGAGAGAGCAACGGCGTTCGTGCGCATTGAAATTCCCTTTTGACTGGGAAGATTTGTCGGTCACGAGTTAGCAAAGTGTGCATAATGTGAGCTGGCTGGCTCGCACCCTCAATTCTCATCATTTGTAATCACTTGGCCTCTTACCATTTGCAGTGTCGACGAAAGCACTTGCGGGTGCTAAAAGTTTGGGTGGATTTTTGTACAGCGCAGTTAACAAAGCTGGCAAGTCCGTGGCGGTGGCCAGTGCGAAAATTAAGAAGACCGTGGAGGAAAACGTGAGTCTCTTTTTGTTTTTGTTGTCCAAAGTGCTGTCCTCTATAGTGCTTGCTTGGCAAATATCTAATTTCCAATTTTCAAGGAGCCAAGAACTTTGGCAATCCAGAAGCGCTTAGTCGTCAGTTGAAAGGGCCTCGACATCTTTTTAAATTTGGAAATTAGATATTTACACGAACGCTGTAAAAAGTTGTTGTTTTTAATAGGGGAAAAAGCTTAAATAATGGACTTAAATTATTCGTTATATTGGTTGAGCAGGCGATTGAAATGATAGTGCAGCGTAAAATTGTCTACTTGTCACATTGCGTGTTCGATAAATGTTATTCATAAAGTATTTATTAAATGCAAAAGAACATTTTTTTTTCATAATTAACATTTTTGAACATTAAAGAAAAGTCTGTTAAAGTTCTAATCAAATTCCCCAATGTATATGTAGACGAGACAGTGTACGTATTTTCTTTTTTAGGAAATATTTTTCTACAAAATTATAACCACAAGAATTTTCATACAATTAACAATTTAGTCTTTTTTTTTACTGTTTTTGTAAGCATTTAAATTATTTGATTATGCAAACTTAATTATTCCCGTCTCATTCCCATTTTCATTTTACATTGGCACGTTTATTAAGGCCGAAAATTTTTTCTCTTTAGAAATTATTCCTTGAAAATATTTTATAATATTTTTTTTAATAGCATTTTTTATGTCAACGGCTGTTACGAAATACTCTATACGCTTATTATTAAAAAAGTTATATTATATTTAAAAAATACGCTTTAAATAATAATTTATATTTTTTTAGAGCTTTACGTGTAATAATGAGATATGCCAATGTGTTTATTTGAATAAAAGTTTTGTACAATAAAATTAGAGTAGCATTATGTCAATATTAAAATTTTTATCCTAATTCAATATGGATTATATTAATTTGGATAAAGTCGTATCTTTAAAAGAATTCTTTCATTCGTCATTTTATTGATAAAATAATTTTGTTCTTACAAAAGTATTTCTTTAATAGTGACAATTAATATTATGCCAATTCAATAGTCAAAACTTTTATCGCTAATCAATTACAGTTTGTATTCTTCAAAGTTTTTCTTCTCATTGTGGGCATCGATACTTAACGATAATAATTATTATACGTAGATATATATATATATCGGTTCATTTATTTCCACTTCTTAAAGAATTTACTGCTTTCACTAATGTGTAATGTAAGAATATTTATTTCAAGTATTTATAATATATTTTGTGCTCTGAAGTAAAGATTAGGAAAGTTAAACATCAATTTTTCTTAATAGTATACAAAATGTAAAATCAAGCATACATTTAGAAATATTAATCAGTAATTTTTCGAGTTTAAAATGGCTGTTATGCAAATTTAATAATGTTCATACACAATTGAAATAAAAAATTCACGTACGTAAAAATAACATTTAAGTTAATAATTTAATCTCTGTACTTATTACTTACTGGCTGTAAAATATGAGATTTAAAATCTCTTATAAATCATATCATATCCTGAGTAAGATGGACAATCTATTCGTTTCGTTAAATGAAATTGGCTAAATGAAATTTGCAGTTGTAATTTAATAAAGCAATAAACATGATCACGTGTATCCTTTAATAAATAATATATATATATATAGTATAATTTTGCTACTAAATGCATCGGTATTTATAATAATAATAATAATAAATATGTGATGAGTATATGAGTTTATTATTTATTAAGTTGAAGTATTAGGCTGAACGACACATTGAAAATGAAAATAAAGTTTTGGAAGGGAGGCCGAGAGAGAGAGAGAGAGAGAGAGACAGTGGGCGAGAAATTTGGAGAGAAGGTTATTTCAATGACTAGTATTATTTTTGGGTAATAATTTTGGGTCTGTGCAAGCAGAGTAACAATTATTACCCTTTCAGCCGCTGGAGTCTGGAAACAGTTGATTCGCTTTTGCTTGCTCGTATTCGCAATCTTGCTTTCCTCTTCCAGGTGCATTGAATTCTTGGACTCTAGTGGGTCGGAGATATTTTAACGATATTTGCTCGCTCATTGAGACCTGCTCTCGGTCGCCGAGTTGACCGGGGCAGAATCCGAGGGTTGCATTGTATGTAATTGAGCCGAGCGGAGCCGAGCAGAGCCGAGCCGAGCCGATTTCGTAATACTTGAAATGAACTCGGCGGCTCATACATTTCTAATTCAATTCTCGAGCCCCTGAATTGTCTAGTTTGGGTCGACTTGGCTCAGCACCGACACATCTCCTCTTTCTCTTTCCAAAGTTGATGCTCAGCCGGGTGGAGGCGGAGGTGGAGGTGGAGGTGAGACGACTCCCTAGGAGAGTGTCCTTACCCCCCACCCTATTGCTTCGGGGGTGACCCTCACTTTTACCAGGACCGTTACTATTTCACGTGTCCCCTTCATTGCCTATCGAGTTCCGTGTCATCCGCCACTTGCCAATCCGTATACATGCCACAATGTCAAAATTGTTAATAATTTATAGTAGCAAATAAAGCAATTAATAAAGTAGAATAGAAAATTAGTATGGCGAATAAATCATTTATATTAGCTTTCATTTATTCTCCGACGGCTCTCTCTTTCTACAGTAGTAAAACACATGTTTTGACAGGCGTACGACATTCAAACGAGTTTACATTACTTCTCATATTCATCTTTGTCATACTCATTATTATCATTTCATATCGTACTCGTTAATCGTCATATCTAATTTTTATTATTTTTATCACTCTTTACAAAAATGTAAATTGATTATGTCGATAGTCTATTTTACTTGGTAATTCAATATTTATAATTAATTTATACCTTTGAGCGCGTAATTATTCTAGATCGTACACACGAAACAGTATTAATTTAGTTTTTTTTTTTTTTATTTTTGTGTACTAAATAGAAATTTGTTAAAATTATTCATTTAGTTGGTAAGTAGTTTGTATTCTCAAACTAAACGTAAAAGATAAACTAATTATTAAATGTAATATGTAATATTTTAATATTTTTATGCTTTATACACTTTATTATCCTCATTCAATACTCTTTAATTAAAATCAATAATTCCTATATTTGTTATTAAAGAAAAATTTAATAATTTAAATTTATGACATCATAAATTGAAAATAAAGTTGACATTTCATAAATTACAATATTTAATAAAATATGATATGGTTATTACCATATCATTTACGTAAAGTGCAAATTTATTTAATTGACTATGTATTTCTAATTTATATTTAAAAACTTTAACATTTATTATAGTTTATAATAATTTTAAAATTTTGAACTTTAAGTAAATCCATAATAATAATGAGTAACTATATGTAATGATTATTGTTACAATTGCTGAAAAAAATTTGTATTGATTTGAAGTCGATATTTCTAATGTACGTTCCAATTAATAGTTATAAAAATAGTGAATATTTTTTAAACAATTTTGTTATGTTCTTGAAAGTTAGTGTTAATAATATATTTGATTAATTTTTATGAGCTAGTTTAATAAAAAAATGCATTAATTTTATAAAATAATTTATTTATTCGTAATCAAATAATAATAAACCTAGCTTATTATAACTGAAATTATCTTTTCATTGGATATTATGTGTTACTAGTGACATTATAATTGATTAATAGATTTTTTATTTCTTAATAAAGTATGTTTTCTTTTTAAGAATGATTTAGTTTATGATGCAGACTAAATGTTATTGATATTTAAAAAAAGACTTAAAATATAAAGTTAAAGAGCCCAGATGTCGTTTATAAATATAGATATTATGATTTCGATTCTCATTTAAAGTAATACAAGAAGACTTATAAGATTTCAAAATATGAATCATTGAATGAAATTTACTTTTTTTTTATGTTTAATACGTGTAAAGGAACCGTACAAGTACTTGCATATACATTATAGCAAAGTATTTTTATGATTTAAATTTGAGTTTAAGGTTGCCAATCGATAAAGTTATATTTAAGTAAATATTAACAACAACAATGTTTTATTATTTTTTTTATTAAATATTATAATATTACATTACATTATATATATATATATGCAGGTACTTTCCATGCTACTTTAAGAGGAAGAACTTCAGATTTTAGTGACTACTTGATTTGATGTGAAATACGTAAAAATCTATTCATATCAAACGACACGTAAAAGTATGAAAGTATAGATGTCAATTTATTTTCATACGTGGAAGTATATCTTTTGAATCGGATTCACGGTCCCTTACATTATAGAATGAAAAATAAAGTCTTCGGAATTTAAAGAAATTTCAGAGCAGTAATATATTTATTTTTGAAATTTGTTACGATTGCCTAAATGATTAATAAATCGAGTTTACGCGCATACATTGAGCATCATAATTAAATGTACTTCTAATCTTCAAACCGTTATTTACGATTTAATAAATGATGCTGGAAGTAAACTGACTTCTGTACCTGCGACTTATCATAATCTTGCCTCGTTAGTTTCCTCCTCAATTACATTTATAATCATCCTAATTTAAAATTAAAAACTATTTGCACCATTCATCTCAGAACATCAAAAACCGTGCATTAAACAAAAATAGCAATAACAATGAAATGATTTCGCAAGAGACATTTGATTAGTTTACTCGGAAGTCATAATATTTGAACTTAAATCTCGAATTAAAGCGATCGAACAGTAAAAACATAACACACAAATACTCCAGGCTCACTAATCATTGCGCATATCCGTCTTATCGCGTGTGAAATGAGGGTTATATTCTGGCACTGCATGCAGTAACGATGAAAACGAGGTCTAGTTCATCATCTACGACGACTCGTAAGCTGCTGTGCGATCGCGGCCAGTGCTGCCGAAGAATAGGGACAGTTGGTATTGATCCACGAGAAACAGAAAACGAGTTGAATAGAGAAACGAGAGTAAGATAGATAAATGGGGGTGATGGCGGGGTGATGGGGGGGATGGGGGGAATAGATAGAGAGAGATAGATGAGAGAGAGAGAGAGAGAGAGAGAGAGCTAGTTACAGCCAAGAAATGAAAAAGAATAGCTTAGATAAACAGAGCTTTTATTATGTATATTGCAGATTAACATCGCTCGAAATATATAGATATGAAAGCACATGAGTCGAGGTAACCTTGTATTAAATGACTTATGTTTGCTGTGAAAGTTGAATTCTACAAGATGAATCCTAATATATATATATATATATGTATCTTAATACAGTTACAAAATATTTTAACGATTGTTTTTATTTAAGGAATGTTAAGGGTATATCTTAATGATTAAAGATATTAGGAGTATAAATTTCACGAATAGTTTCATAGAGTCAGTGACTATTTAATAAAAGCTAATTTTTCCCAAATGAAAAGAAGACAAGAAAATTCATATTTTCACAATATTATTATCTTACGAAGACAATTCAGAGACATAAAGGCGCAAAGGCACATAAAGCAGCTCAATTGAAAATAATAATAAAAACTTTCGAATTTAAGACTTAGTAAAAGAAAAAAACATACCGTTCAATTGCAGTTGTGGTTACTTAATTTTCATCGTATAAACTCAAGTAGCAATAGAAATGAATTATCATATGAAATTGTTGTATATATACATTACAAAGATTATTGCGTAAAATTTATTATACAAAATACATTAAAAGTAGAATGTCCCAAGTTTCTTTTAACAATAAGCAGGGTATTGCAGCTTATAAATGTAAAAATAAAGCTTCCATATTGTATATTTTCGCTAAATGTGTGGATTTTATATGAGATTCGCAGTCCGAGTTACTGTTAAAAGGTCACAATCTTCCTTCTGCTGCAGAACGCCGAAGAGGTGCCAAAATCGATAAAATTTTTTCTATTACACGTATATTGTCTGCAATTGTGCTTCTATATTTATATTACTGCTGATCATAAACATTCTACTGGGCGCATGATGTATCCTAAGTATGTCATACCCGTTCATGCGATAGAATAATACGGATAATTTGCGAAATTTCTATGACTTAATTCCATAATACGTAATAATAAATTGAATAATACGTCGATAGATTTATTATCACAATCCTGATGTCTTCGTACTCTATTCTCATCGTCATTTCATGAGTAATTAAACTCATTTAATTTGGCTTGAAAATATAGGATAAATTTAGCTAGCTTATTTGATATAAAAAAAAAATAGCGTAGAAATATTATTGTTATTAATTAAGCAATTTGATACATGTAATCTTCCTGGGGAAAATGTATAGTGCGAATGGCGTTGCCATTTTTCTAAATCGACCTACTTCATGTAATTTACGTATCCAATTAATATTATTAGTATATTATTTTATAATATTGCTTTATATAAGAACATTCAAGTGGGTAAATTGTATTAAATGTGGGTGAAAAAAATGATTAATGTTACAAATTAATAAGGCATCGATGTGCATTAATTAACATTCTCGTTCTATTTTGAACAAAAAAAAAAGCATCAATGCTTTTATATAAGATGTTAATAATATCTAAGAAAGCTTAAGGATATGACAGAACTTTAAGGGAGCAGACATCAACTGTGTAATCAACTTTAGATTACGAAGGATAGGGTTAACACGCAAGGAACTTTGATAGAAAATATAAATAAAAAATAGGCTTAAATAAATGAAAATAAAAAGGAAGCACCATTTTAGGTATTGGATTGCGAAAGAGATATTTAAAAGATTTGTCTTTACCTGAATATGTGAAAGAAATCATAATAGTGAGTAAGTATTGATAGTTAGCTTTGGTGTGTATTTTTGGAATTAGACTCAAACATTAATGGATCCTCAAATATTCAATATATTTAATATCCTGTTTTCACGTAATTCGGAAATTTAATTTGCAACGAATATCTTATTGTAATTTACTAATAATGAAAAGAAGATTTTCATATCAATCATTCAATCGTGAAATATAAGTTTTATTTAGTAGTGTAGGTGATATAAATATATATATATATATATATACATCAGGCATATCAAGAGTTTTGTGTTTGCCTATTCGAAAATTTACAATTGATTTCATGTCATTACGAAGTTTATAGATTTGATTAGGGATAATAAAGTGCGAATCAGAATAATTTTAATAATAAAATCATTAATATTTTCGTAAATGCTCAAAAAATTAATTGCAACAATTTTTGCTTCATTGTAACTAAATGTAATTGAGTACATAAAATAAAAAAATCATTACCTTTTATGATAATTTAAAGAAATCCCTTTGGAGTATATCTTACATACTAAATAAAATAAAATTAATAATTATATGTATTTATAATATTAATTTTTTTTTATTATTATTTTAAGTAAATAATTATTCTATAATGAAACTATTTTTAAATAAATTTAAAAATGGAGTTTTACAATTATTGTTGTTAAATATATATATAACATTCTAAGGTCAATTTTATATGAAATATAATGTTAAGTTTTTTTTCCTGAATTTTAGAATGCTGATATTAAGTAATTAATTTAGAAAATTAATTTTAGAAAAGTATTTTCAAAAATTGAGCAAAAAAAGTTAGTGCTTGAAGGTATTATATGTGTTATATATCCTTGATGTACAATCTTTTAAAATTATATCTTGTTCCTAGTAAGTATATTGTACATACAATACAAAATAATCAATATCTCAACTGCTTTATTATTATTATTATTATTATTATTACTACACGAATTTGTCCGAATCTGAGCATTTCATAATTGATTCTTTATAGTTATGTTTTCACATATTTTACGCTTATAAAATATGATTTAATATGATTACGTGGAATATATCGATATTCCAAACAATACAGTCGCATTTCTATTTAGAGTTTGGATTTTAGTAAAGCGTTAGTGGATTAGTAAACCCATTAGATTAAAAACCTTTAGCAATTATTCAATCTACGTGAAAGAATCAAAGTAATTGTTAGAGCAGCAATTGTTATAGTTTGTTTCAAACAATTAGTTACCTAAATTTTATTTTCGCTTTTCGTAGTCATCATAAGTAATTTATAATTATAAAACGAAATTTATTAAAACTTAAAATTAATACGCAACATTTTAAACACTGTTTCGTAAATTCTATACTAATAGTGACAATTAATGCAATGTACATTTACTTTTTAAAACTTACTTTTTAAAGATCAGTTTTTAAGCTATTAAACAATTTTCATTATTTCAAAGACAATGAGCAACAACACTATAGATAATTTTCTTTAGAAAATCTCTATTCTTCGTCGGAGATAAAGCACGCGGAATTGTGGCATTTCTTGTTACTTTTCATTCAAGAAAAGTAGCTCATGTCGTATAGCACTTGAAGCAATTATGACGCTGAAGTAGACAATTCTTTTACTACAGGTGATACCTCACATTAAAAAAGTATTAACTTTAGGATGAAAAAGTTTAGGGTATAGAACGAGACTTGCTATTTTGTTTTGGTGGATATTTGAATATTTTTTGTACAAATGAAAATTATTATCGTTAAGGATCATTAAAACTTATAAATATATGTAATATTTATGTTGCAACAGAATATAAGTATAGAAATATGAGGTAGAAAAGAGTGCAAGTTTCGGTTCTTAAAAATGAGAAAAAAGTTTCGAACTGCAAGCACATTATATTCATGTATTATTGTTTATTTTTGAACTGACAATATCTTAATTAAATATCTTAAATTAAATGTAGGTGAATCAATAGACAACGGTATAGTTAAATACAATGACAAGATAGTATTAATATAATCATATATATATAACAACAATTAGTAAAAAATAGTGATTACGAGAAAATATTTATATTGTTGCGTCTATAGTATTTACATTCTCTTGAAAATATTTGCAAGACCAAAAAGAAATTTTTTTTAGATAATATAAATTAAATAACCAATGCACTTCAATCGACTCATTTATTGAATGTCTTTTTATAAAATATTTTCATATCACTTCTAAATCAATCAATTACGCTTATGCTGCACTTTTTACAATAATAACTGAACAAGCAAAACTTTTTCAATTTCATGATCGTACACATACATAAATCCAACATTTCACCAACAACATTGATATGACCACACGACACACGCGCACGAGGACACCTTAGGTGAATAATCAGGTAAATCAATATACCTGCTTCTAGGTGCTTTTCTCATATTTTTCTTTCCTACTCCTCATATCTATCGCCTTTGCACCCAAGAAGCCATTTCTATAAATCGCATCTTCGTTTGCCTCGCTTTTCCTCTGCTGCCGAGCACAAACATGTGCTTGTGTTTGTGATTGTGTCTCCTTGGAGTCTAATCATAACGAATTGCAAGCAAGATGTTGACATTGCCTCTCTCTCTCTCTCTGGCTTTTCGCTTAATGGTGCTCGCACACAAGCGTATATATATATATATATTCCATAAGCTTTTACGTGTGTTCATTTGAAATGTAATTTTTCATCGAGATAAGCAGTAAGTTTTGCCTTTTCATTTTCATTTCTATCGCTCTACATTGTACTTTGATATTATAGCTTGAAGTAAATTTTAAAGATTTTTTTATACGAAAACATATATTATTTTGCTTTATAATGGTTTGCTATCTATTTTTAGATCACACTTGAGATATAATAAGTAAAAAATAATTAGTATAATAATATATAAGTAAAATAAGCGCAAGTAATTTTTATAAAAGTTTCTATATCTTCATGGAAAAGGTATTTTAAGGGCCATATAAATGTTTAATAATTACGTAGACTAGTTGTAATAGTAATAGCTTAAGCAAAAAATAACTTTTGTATTAAATAATCTTTAGAGGAACATATTTTTTATTATTTTTCTGGATAATCAATTCAGTTTTAAGGGATATTTTGTAACTTTAGCATTTCTAAATCATTACAATTGCTGCCAATGGAATTAAATTAAGAAATATCTTGCTGTTTTCTATTATCTATGCTCAATTCAATATTGCAAATCTTAATAAATTAAAGCAGAACTCAAACACGAGAGATTTATATTTTTTAGTTGGCAAGAGAATCCGGGTTCTTCTTTAGTTGGAAATATTGCTTTATCGATACAAACTACCAGTATTCTCGTATTTTTCCATTTATTCTCAGCTCACAATTACGGAATCGAAATAAGTGTCAACAAATCTATTAAATTTTCAATCGGGTTCAAAAATTTTATTTCTCTTAAATTTTTAACCTCGTTGATGATTGTAATTAAGATGATTGTTGTGATTGATTAAGGGATTCCAAATAATCTTGTTGCCTGGCAAGTATAATTGAAATTTAAAAAGTCTCTTACTAAATTTATAAATTTAATAAAATAGTAAAATAAAAATCTTTTCGAACAATACTTGGGAGAAATTTAAGCTTCCAAACTCACTATTTCAAACTCGAAGATAATAAATTTTTGTTATTTTGTTCAAAGCCTTATTGTCGCATTGAACGCACAATAAACTTGAATAACATCAACACATTCTTTTATCGAAAAATCCATGAATTACGTTATTCTTTTCTCAGAAAATGTATATCTCTATTGGATCTTTATTTTAATATTTATTCCGTTAGTAAGAATTTATACTACAATACTTAATATTCGAATACGTAATGACGTAAATAAGTATGTTTATTAGTTTTGAATTTGGTAAGATATTATATAAATGTATATATATAACTCGACTATTAATTACTACCAATGCGAATACAAGGTATGTCGAGTGAGAAATTGAATGAAATGACATTGTTTGGTTAAATAAATTTTAGAAATGTTAGTAAAAGTAGAGCACGAGATATTATAACGGAAAATCTCGGACGAATAATTCGTGTCAACGCAAATGAAGTACATCAATAAAGCGATAAATATTTTGTTCTGAGTAAACAGAGAGCTCCCCAGCTTATAAAAACAAATATATTCAAGAATTACAATTGCAGTGTACGTAATTTATATTTCCCTTTTAATTTGACGGTTAAAAATTTTAATTGTTAATGTCTTGAAACATTCAGATATAAAAAAATCAATTACTGACATTAACATGTTTGATGTTCATTAGTGACATTCTTACTAATTTGTTTTTAATTATTTGCAAGCTCTGATTTTAGGTGAAAAGTGATGAAAACTATATAAACGATAATACTATTTAATCGTGTGATATTAATTATTTTTCTATTTTATAGATTTAATTCCACCTGTATAATCTTCAAAAAAATTCTTATGCTCTCTTTGCACAATATTGTACAATTGTATGCTACAAAACACGTATTTGAAAAATCGAATAAAATTTATTGGTAAATTAGTGAAATATTTTTAAAATTCAAAAAAAAAAAAAAATAAAGAAACATTCATTTGCTGTTAAATACAATTTTTGCGTTTTATCAAACATTTTGCTATTTACTTGTTTAATTAATAAAACTCTTTTGATTGTTTTATTTGACATTTTTATACAACCTTTTTAATATAAAACCACACAGATTGTATTTACGAAAAGAGTGTTGTACTATTTCGCTTGGGAATTCGCTTTACGGACAAAGGAAAGGAAGGAAATGGATTGATAAGGTCTTTTATTATTATTATTAAAGCTTTATTATTCTTTAGTCTGCTGAATATCTTATTCGACAGATTATGTATAAATAAATTATATATAAAACTTTTAACATTTATAAATTTGCTCTCCGATACTATGAAATATACTTTCAATCGTGACCTTCAAATGCCTTTAGCTGCTAAATCATTACTTAATTAGGATTTTAAAAGTAGAGAAAAATCTTGATACATATGACTTTTATTTTATATTGAGTATTATGAGAGTCAAATACAAATGATAAATCCTTCAATGCGGATTTTACATTTTATATTTAGTTAAGGTCCACGGTAAATATCATTTATAAATATTGAAAATAATAATAAAATATTTTATTATATATATATTGCAATAAAATATGTTAATAATTTCGATTTATTTTCACGAATCATTTCCATTATACTAATAAATTAAGGAAAGCTACATAAGATTTTATTTGAAAAATGTCATATAAAGTAACAAACTTTTAGGATGAACGAAGAATTTTCTTTTCTTTCTTCTACAGAAATATTTTTCTCTGACGTGAGAGTTTTTATATTCTATTATCATTTTTTAAATTGAGTAAAAAAAATTATATTAAAATGTAATCGTGTTGTGACAGTGTTAGCAGAAAAAAATAATTTTATTACTTCAGAAATTTCTGTTTTACAAGTAAAGTAAAATAAAGTATCACAATAAAAGTAAATTATAGTTTTCGCGTGTTTTTTTTTATCTTCTTACTGTATAATCGGATACACTAATATTTATATTCATTAATTTACCGTATGAATTGTAAAAATACAAATTATTAGATAAATAGATGTACAATCTCGTTTTCCAGCAAGTTTACGTACACGCATTAAAATTTTAAAATTAAAATTTCAAAAAAATTAATTCTACGCAATAAAATAATCTAAGAAACATAAATATTAAACTAAAATAATACCATTGAATGGAGAATGAAATAATTATTTAGTTTTAATGTTTCAAGTATGTAAAGCGTTAAAAAAGTTTTATTTATTTTGCGAATTATCCTGTAGCGTTTCAAATTTATTTTATTGAATTTCGAAATAAGTTTACAGTCTTGAATAAACGCTCAAAATATGAAAAGTTTGTTATTAACCATTAGAACAATAATTATAATAATTATAATAATTATAATAAGCATTAATTATTTTGGTCTATAAAATATTATAATCGTTTTTATTTACGTATGCACATACACACACACACAGAGAGAGAGAGAGAGAGAGAGTTCATGTATACATATATATGCGCGCTTCTATAGCGTAGTGTCTAAATAAATTAAATAAATAAAATTAAAAACCATGTATCTAATGCAACAATTTTCATTTTATTGTATACTTTATATATGTTTTGACGGAAGTAATAATAACCGTATGAGCTAATTAAGTCAGTCAATAGATGATAAATGATAATTTTGAATTTGAATATTGGTCGGAGGGCTCTTAACAAATTAATTGAACGATGGAATTACAAAGATAAGTAGCCAAGATAAGAAATTCAGCAGACTTTGCGCTGTCAATCGTGATCACTAGGAATTCATAGGCCCCAGATGAGCTAATTGACTTATGCTGCCAGTAAGCTCTCGGCTGACAATCCGTGACATTCGAAGCGTAAGCCTCGTAAACGACGAGGCGAATTCATCGATGGCTTTCTGCCTCTTGGCACCAAGTGACGTCACTCGGGCACGTACCCAGTGTACGTACACCATCATCATCTAGGTCAGGACGGCCCAAGCTTTTTTTGACCCACATTCTCCAGCCACGAGCTCTGGGCCAACCATTTCACCTGCCCACTCTCGGCCTCCCATTAGTCCCCCCCGCCCCCCCCTCTCTCTCTCTGTCTCTCCCGCACCCTGCCAAAGTCCCGGGCCTCGGCGCTTGATTTTGCCCATTGGGTTTTGGTATTGGAATGTCAGGGAGGTTGGAGCTGCGGCTGGACGGACGGCAATCCGTATTGACGGCAAAGCCTTGTTTTTTTTTTTTTTTTTTTTTGGTTAACGCTTCGCTGCGCAGCCCAATGGACAAGTATTGTACAGCCGGATGTATAAGAAATTTCAGAAGCTCGCTCCCCATTTGCATTGCCAATAATGCATATATAGATGGATGCGTCGATAGCATAGAGTGCGGAGGGACAATAATATTGCCAAACGATTGTGGTGGTGTGGATGAAAGTGAGCGTAAATCTGATTGGGGAGCAGTTCTGCCGTGACTTGCCCTCGCTCTATAATTATTGATCTTTAATTTCGGATCTTATAATTGAATAAGAAGAGAACTTACGAGTTGGGAGAGCAAGATATGGCTTGTAATATTCGATAAAGTTAATTCCATTAGATGTATGCAAATTTCAAAAACCTTCTAAAAATTGAAATTAGAGTTATTGAAGTGAACGATGATTTATTTCAAATATTAAAGAGATTAGTGTTGAATACACGTGCCGTAAATTAGAAACTCTAATTAAATACATTAATGATATTTTTAATTAGCTAGCTGTCACACGTTACTTTCATACATTCATATGCATATACATATGCATATATATATATACGTATATATATACATGAATTGAATGTATAAAGTAATAATGTATATGCATTGGTAAGATGGACTAATGGATGGACGATTTATGCAGCCTTTATTCTCATAAATAGGAAATATTCGTGTGAACGTATTTATTTATTTACATTAATGTTAGAGTAGAGGACATAAAAGAGGGACATTTGTCTATTCGATTATTTGTTTCGTTATCATGAAATTTTTAATGCTTTAAATTTTAAACGTTCAAATGTCCAAATATATTGCAGTACAACTATTTATAATGTTCTGTTATTAATTTCTCGCACGTTTCTTACATACAGTTAGATTTAAAGAATTTACGATTATAAAATTAATTTCATTCACGTTTTAACACACCGTATTATTATTATTATTATTTGTTTTATTATTAACCTATTCTATTATTTACACAAATTCGTTAATCCGAAGTTTATTTATGATAATACTTATAAAGATTCGCAAACAGAATATTTTTTATATAATATTATGTCAGAGTTGGAAGTAAAAGATAACGTGGATTTGCATAATTTTTTCCTGATTTATAGCGACGATTTTGAGATAAACCATATTTATTTTAATAAGATATACAATCAATTATATAGTAAATAATGTAAATTATTGCTAGTTAAACGTGGGACTACAAATTGACCATGTTGTGTAAGTGAAAATATGTAATTTTAGTGAATAATTAGTTGGGAAATCTACTTGTCCTTGTCTTTTATGTAATTTGGGCAAACAAAATTTAGGCAATGAAAATTCATTTAACTTAGGAAAAAGTATAGGCAATTATTATGGTCAAGATTATAATGTAAGTAGTGATTGTTGAAACAAAAACAAAACAAAAATTAACGATGTGATTTGCCTGTTTTATATTCTCTAAAGCATGAAATAAATTAAAAACAATTGGATAATAATATTACTTGCTTAAGAAAATAATCACGCAATAAGAGAACATTTATTAAAAAAAACTATAAAGTTTTTTTTTTATTACTAGATGAAGTCTTCTGAAAAATTTAACTCAATTCGTAGTGAGATCAACGTAAATGTACAGTATACTGTGAAAATTGCAAATCTTATTTAAAATTTGAATGATAATGGAATAAATTGGTCTAAAAATGAGGTAATCATCTTTTTGAAATAACAAGCTGAAAATTAAATACTTTCTAGCGTACTACTCGATCGTGGAATTTAAATTCGAATGAATCTATATGTAAGAATGATTCGAGCGTATATTTTTCAATATATGTACTCAAATACAAAGTTAACATCAGTAAAATCATTGCACGAAATTGGCTGTTGTCGCTTCATACTTATTATCTTACTCTATTTATTTGCTTTGCTAGCTATTTTTCTTCATCTCAACTAATATTTGCTTACGCTATTCTCTTTATCAACTAATTATCGTGCACATAATCACATCTACGATT
This sequence comes from Ceratosolen corneri, assembly GCA_030522565.1. NCBI lineage: Eukaryota > Metazoa > Arthropoda > Insecta > Hymenoptera > Agaonidae > Ceratosolen > Ceratosolen corneri. The sequence goes on along the minus strand of JAPYYT010000667.1, from coordinate 51,848 downwards.
TGTCTCTTTTTCTTTTTTAAATGCCCTCGTTATTAGATTTACATGGAACAGGACATACGTCAGGTAAGCAGTAGCTCATTCTTTTTCCGAGCTTCCTCCCAAGTTTTCCAGCATTTTCTTTTTTTACTTGCCTTCTTGTCATCATTATCTCAAATTGCGCTGCAGAAAAACGACTCGAACTGGGTTAAACTGGCTTCCCTCATCTTTTCCTCTTTTCATCCCGTTGATTTTGCTTGATCTTTCTGAAAGCTTACATTTTATAGAAAATTCAATAGCCACTTTCTTATACGCGAATAAAAAAAATTACATAATATATTTGATCTTAAAATTGTAATTATTTGCGTAATGGAAAATTGCTCCCAACAAATTAAGCTAAAGAATATTAGAGAATGTCATATCAGATAAAATATCGAGAATGCATCATGAGTATTTGAATTCGTCAAAAAAAAAAAAAAAAAAAAAAAAAAACAATTTGTAATTTCAAAACAATTTGCTAATCATCAGCATACAATTAGTAATGGAAAATCTAAATTATTCCGATTAATATTGTTGTTTCAGAAAATTGCAATAAATATTGTGAATTTGGCTCTATAATAATTATTTCCATTCCAAAATATCAACTGCGAATAATAAATTAAGAAAAAAATATACATATATTTAAATATATTTTAAAGATATAATACACGAGTTTGAATTTTTCGGATCTTTGTTGAATAAAATTATATTCATTTTAATAATGTAGACGTTATTATCTAGTGCAATGTTTGCAATTGAATTTAATTCTTAAAGATCGATGTTTCAATGCTATAAAGGGAGTGAGAATTCATATTACATGTGTATTAAACGGCAGCTTTAAGAACTACTTCCGCAATAATAAATATATATATATTAAGTACTCTGATAGCTTATCCTATCATCAAGTTTTTCCAGCTGCCCGAAACCTAAATACTAACTTGCATTGCCGCAGGAAATGTGGGCGCGAAGCTACAATACAAATTGAACGAAAACAAATTAAAAGAGCAAGCAATTTGAACTTAACGACGACTGCAGCTCGAATTGATATTTAGCCAACCGGCATCTCTTATAATTCATGCGCATTCGCGTCTACATTTATGTCTAAACGTGCATGCAGAATCTGATTCTCTCATATAATGTGATCACGTGTCCCGTCTCGTCTCCATTAATAGTCATGTAAGGGAGCTACGAGCACACGAATATTAAACATTCGGCATACATTAGATTATATTTGGCAAACCTCTTCAATGGCAATGAAAATATGAATTGTTTATCGGAACAGTTCATTGCCCCGTTAATAAATGCAACATTCACATACTCAATAGCAAAAAAAAAAACTAAGTTATGCAACTTGCAATTAATGTAACTTGAGTGTATGGGATGGAAATTAGTTTTGTTAAGGAGAATATTATTTTAAAATGATAATTATTAATAGATTTTCTTTTACCAAAGACTGCGAATGCATATGAATATCAAGAAGAAGATAATAAATATATATATATATATATATATATATATATATATGGAATATAAATAAAACAGATATATAATTACGCCATTCTATATAGTCCCCGTCTCTCTCGCTTTAATTCTTAATCAATATACGACTGTATTAGTCTCTCTCCTTGAATTTATTCTTTCTCTATTTATATGGAATAAAATTAATATTTTTACCAATTATCTTGGAATAATTCGTTTTACTTGTTTATTTAGATAGGTTTTTGTGTCTTAAGTTAAGCAGTACAGCTTAATGGTATAAGAATTAAAAAATTCCATCAATTCAAATGGTTATTGATAGAATTGCATTTCCCTAAAAAGTCCCATTTATCGTATGCGTTGCATGCACGAGTGGAGTCAATTTCCTATTTAATAAAAATAAAATGTACAGTTAAATGTTCTTAAACGATAATTACATAGGGAATGCTTCTTTTCATAATCAAATTAATGATAATAATGTTTATTTTTCTACGAAAATTCTACGAAATAAATATACATTAATAATAAAAAAAATTCATTGTTTTCTTATGTGATGTACAGATGACGAAGAGCATGCATAATTCTAATATTTATATTGGTTCATGCTCTTTAAATGTACTTGAATGTCCATCAAATTTTTACAACTAATTCATAAACTAGGTTTATGAAATTATTCGTATTATCGTATTTCCCATAATTCTTTTCGGAAATTATTTCGGTCGAACGTAAATTGTATTACGATCGTTGGGCATGAATGTGACTATCACTTTTAATTGTGTTAAGAATGACCGCTTCCTTGTCATAATATCAAATTTGCATTTATGCCTTTCCGATAAATTAGTTATCATGGGAGTACGCGCATTAATATATATATATATATTTACCTTTACCTCGAATTAATCTCCTTACGGAGAAATAAAATTAATTCGTATATTGTCCGACGAGTTTTGACGTAATTTTGCGCGTAAATTGAAGTGCATAGTGCGAATCTTGGAAACCGCATTATATTTTTACTATATTATAATTTAAATTTTATTTCGCAATAGCATCGAAGGTCCATATAATAGTATACGATCCTCCTGGACTTTATTATTTAATAATATCTTTACGGTAAATCATTTATATTCGAGCGTTGAGTGAAAAATGGTAGGTTACATTTTTATTTCTTAGAGGAGTATGGCATTCAATGTTTCAACTGATAAGATTACATTAAGGATATATTTGAGCAGGGTCTATTAAATTTTAGATAACTTCGTTGTAAGCCTTTGTTACCCAAAATTTTGAGCGACGACAGCCACGACAGTGCCAATTATCAAATTAAGTTGACATTAAGCTTTATATAAACTTTATGCGACTGATTATTTATGAAATTCTTAATACGAATTTCACGGCCCTGCTCCACTTATTATAATTTTAACTAAATAACCAACGCAATGTCGATGAAAATTCTACGACGAACCATAATAAGCCCTCGCAGTAAACTAAGCTCTTCATTAATATTATGCACTATAGAGTGAGATACTAATTAACATTTATTTATCATTAATCAATTTTAGAGACTGATCGCAGAATTAAATAAAGAGCAGGAAGCATTTATCGCGGGAAAACCAGGTGATAAAGGGGAGGCAGTGGCGCCGTGGGTCGGTTCACCAAATGAGGAAGCACTCCGCGAGGAGTGCTTAGCTCTTTCGACGGTAAGTTTCGTCAATTTTTCACGCCCTTTTGATAATTTATAACTCATGTTTGGTCCACATTTGATTTTCACCACTCTCCTCTCCTATTAATTCTATTTACATTTAGCCCCGGGGTATTCAAAAGCAATGTGTACGCGCTAGAATGATTTGAATACGAAGATGAAAGTATAATGTAAATGTAAGAGGTATGTAAAAAAAATAAAAGTGACCGTGAATAGTGGAATCGTAATTTTAAAACACTAATTTTAATAACATTGTTAGTTCGTCGTAGCATTAAAGTTTTATACGCACGGGCGGTGGCGGGGTGGCGGGGTAGGGGGTGGGGGTAGGCATGCCTTTTTCGATATTAAAATATTGTTTGGATTAATGATAACTTTGAAGCTAGAAAAAGGAAATATTAAAAATATTACAATATGAGATGAAATTAATGATGAAACTTTGAAATTGTTAATATATATATATATTCTTTTAAAGGCTAAATTGAGAATGGAATTTTGAATTGACTATCCTTTGTTCGGAAATAAAGATCGATAGGTCGGTATCGAATCAACATTGATTAAAATGTGCACTGATGTTTTAAGCTCCCGAATAAGTGTACAATTTTGCGATTAATTATTCGCTTTGCTGGATAGATTTTACGGTTGTCGCGGACTCGAGAGTGCACATAGCTCAGCACCAATGTGTCCAAGTCTGGTCAAAGTGGCGCAGATTCCATGCGCAAAAAAAAAAAAAAAAGAATAATTAAGGGAAAAAAAGGGGATTGGAATTTAGAGATGCGCGCTAATGAAGGAATAATGGAGGATTGATGAGGTTGAGGGCTCATTGGGCGGAGCTTTGACAATCGTTTGTGGAATATGAAAATTGCGCGGGCGTGCGTTGCTTTTTCCTCGCTGCATAGTTTGGATTTAAGTGAGTCTAAGAGCGCCGAGATATTTCAGCGCTGGCCAAGGAATGCGAAATAGCTTGTGAAATAAATTAACCTAAATTCGGGAGGAGGTGGGAGACGGGCACGGGTAAGGTCTGCAACAGCTGTTCTCTCAAATACATGATCCGCCTTCTCGTACTGCCACTATTAGTTAATGTACTGTAAATGGATTTATATGGCAGCCTTAGAGGGTGGACTTCCGGCATGAAGTTCGCATGCCTGCCACTTGAGCATAAGTGAGCTGTCGGCGCTTCCGATTCTAATTGGACATGTTTTCCCGCGGCGGGAGGTGTATTGTTTTCAAGGTTATTTGCCGCGAGGGTGGCGTTGAGCCCTTCCGGCACTCGACATCCACATATCCACCGATTACGCGAACCTTCCCTCCCGATAACTTTTCCACCTCTTTTCTGCCAGGCTGGCTGAAGGGCAAATTCAGCTTTTGTGCGACGGCAGATTCTCGTCTGTTAATATTCTCGTCGCCTCGTCTCTGATTCTTTGGGCCGTTTGAGGCCAATCAAATACATTGGAAAAGTGTTTCTTAACGCTAATTATGAATGCGGCCTGCTACGAACGATAGTTGGTTATAAATGAGAATCTTCAAAGATCGCAAGTACTTGGCCATACATGCTTTATCCATTGCTTACCAAATTACCGAATACGCCATCTCCCATTATTACGGAGAGTTGAAAAAAAAAAAAAACAACAATCAATAGATATAGAGATTAATAATCTTTCTAATATCAAAGTCCTCGTTATAAGCCATCTTTTATTTATGAGAATTAGAATGGACCGTCGTCGTGTGTCCTGTAATATTCGATAGATCGGCGATAACAATCATTTATCCTTCTTTTTTGTTTTTTTTGTTAACGCCATCATCGATATAATACGAAGCTCTTATATTCTCAGTTCATGCCAATAATTGTCAGCGGCTTGCCACTCAATGCGAAAGAACTGAATCGTCTCTTTTCCAGGATCGACGTAATTTTGTGAGGGCACCACCCCCAGGAGTCGACTTCGCCTGGGACTTTGAAGCCGTTCAGCCAATGGCACAAGCAACACTCGCTGTTGATCCTAATCTGGAAACCATGAGGTTCGAGTTGGTACCAAAAGTGTAAGTGCCCATCTTATTCGATGTTTCTGCCTTCGTTAAAAAATTTATTCTATTCGCAATGCACCAGCCTCGCAAAAAAGACTAATATCTCTTGATAATCCTGAAATATTGTTTATTTTGTGTACTTTTGTAACGACTATATTTATGATTAAACGTTATTTAAAATTAGAATAATTACAAGAAGAAGAAAATGTACATATGTAAATATATATATATATATACACACCATTAAGATAATTAAAAACATTACTTTTTCAAAGCAGCTAAGCAATAAAGTTTCAAGCTGTCAAGTGAAATTTATCTTTAGCTGAAATTAAAATTTTTCTAAACGAAAATTAACTATATAATAATTATTGTCGATTACGGTACTATTGTTGACAGCTATTTGATCATTGCGAAAATGCAAGGATTAATGTTTTTCGAGCACTAGAATGAAAAATAATGTTATACAGTACTGATTGCTGCTCCATTTGTCATCTCGGCATTAACACCATTTCTAGTAATTTCTTAATATGTATATATATATGTGTGTGTGTGTGTTGTGTATTTATTAGTAAATTCAATGACATAATATTGTATGGTCGTTTTTTGTTATTATGTCGATAAAGTCTTTAAGCTCTTGGCTTAGAATGAGGGGAAGCGTATCTCTTGTAAGTTGTCTATTGATCGGCTCATTAGTACATCACGGATTTTCAGTGTCTTGGGCTGTGCAATGGCAGCAGCGATCTAATTTGTAACTGACCGACTATTTATTTCTGTTTTGGCGTAGAATATCGGAAGAGAACTTTTGGCGCAATTACTTCTACCGGGTTTCCCTTCTACGCCAAAGCCACGAACTAAACGCCATGGCCAATCAGTCAACGGACAGCAATCCTATCGATCAGACGCTCATATCGGCTGACAGCGTAGATCAAACTAAAGGTAATTGTGGATCGCAGGAGCACTAAGTAAACAAATAACAAACAAAACGAAAACCAAAAAAAAAAAAAAAATAATCGAAAGGAAAGAAAGAACACGAATCACACACACACATTCGAATAGTTATGCAGCATATTGAACTCGAGTGCCAATATGTTTAATGTGTATTGTAGAAAATTCGTGCACTACTTTATTATTATACACATCCATGCATATGAATTAATTTTTGCCGTCCTCCGACAATGTTTTTAATTATGCTAATTATGACGTAGTTTGGCTTTGAAAGGACGTGCGGAGGAGATCTATGCTATCTGTCTTTTCATCTACGGTCATCCTCTTTCTCTATTTATCTTCTTTGCGCGAATGGTAGGGACACTTGGATTTTTATTCGCGAAAGTATGCGTCGAGTTGGTTAAAATGATTTTTCCAACTTAGCTGCTGCTTATTTGATGAAGCTTATTGTTGATATTGAGTGTTTTTAATAGTAAAGCAGCGGTGTTTGCGTTGCTTGGATTATGTACAGTTGGTCTTCGAGGATACAACTTTATTTTGTATGCTTGAAAGTCTATTTGAGTGAATAAATTCCGTTTCTATGTAAAAGAATTGTTTCGAAGGTAGGAGAATTAAGAAAATAGGAAACAAAATTCAAGAGACATAATGCATCGACATACGTAAAGAAAATATTTTTAATCTATTTATCAACAATCATTATCCTTGTTATTATTATTTATTGCATAATGTGTTGCTTTGTTTTTGTTTTTTTTTTTTAAGTAACACAAAGTCAACTCATCGTTTGAATGAAATATTCGGGGAAATTTTTTTTCTCTTTATGTTCAGTTTTTCTTTAAAATCTGTTTTGCATGATTTAAAAAATATACAATGTCGAAAGTAATAATACATGCTTATTAAAAATCATTTAATTAGTTGTATCATTTCAATAGAAATTATTATCATAATTAAAAATGACTTATAAGCATTGTAAATAGAACAGAAGATTGTTAGGAAATATTTTATTTATTAGTTTGAATTTTACACTCTTTTTATGATTATGAGTGTTTATAATCTATAATATAATTGTAATGTAAGTTGTATGTAGCTCGATTAATTGAGATCAACATATATATATGCGTTGGAAGTAAAAGAGATGTAAATTAGAGTAAACGGAAACATGGAATTTATTTTCTCATTAAAGCAACTATTGAAATCATTATGTTATTTATGTCTAATTGCGTACACTCAATATTCAATTAAGAACAATGATATGAAAGGCCATTTATTTAGTTATGATATCTGGGTTTGTAAGAAGACAATAATTCTTTTCTTCGGTATTTGCCAAGCATCGTGCATTTAGCTTTTATTTAAAAATAGAGTACAAAATGTAAAATATATCGTTAGTGGTTGATTTGTCAATTTTTCTTTTTCTTTAACGAATAATAAGCCCAGTCTTCGAATTATCTCAAATCAGCATTAATTTATAAAAAATTATCTATTTATATACCTCGACGCATTCTTTCCGATTATAGTCAACGGTGACAAGTCAAATTAAATATACAATTAACGAAAAAGTATTCAATTTTTTTTTTTTATTTTTTCTTTTCCATTAAAATATATTATTAACGTAGAAAAATTTTGTAAAAAAGAAAAGAGAAAAAAAATTGCGCTAGTACGGTTTTACACGAATACATTGATAATACATTTAAAAATTAATCAATTTACGCGTTCGCTCGCCATATATACACATAGACAGATAGACGTATGTACAAACGCACGCACGCACTCACGCACTCACGCATGCATGGACGCGCGCACTCACTCGCGCACGCACTCACGCACGCACGCACGCACGCACGCACGCAAGCACGCACGTACGCACGAGTGCGTTCATTGATTAGGATACGACTGACTGAATTATTGCCAATTATTGTATAGGAATTGGCCGTAGAGCATCGTTATTCGATATAAATGTATATATGAAAATGTATATATGAAAATGTATATATGAAAATGTATATATGAAAATGTGTATAAAAATGTGCGGTATAAAAATGAGTATAATAGGGCGTAGGTATAGATTGTGAGAATGCCCGTAATTAGTCTGTCCTTATTCACCACTGCAGTAGTAGTTAGATTGTAGTGAGTGTTGTCTTGTATTATACGAACAGCTAGTTCAACGGGTCAGTCCGGGGTCGCGGGAGTACCGATGGAAGCCGATGGGAAAGAGGACTCAGCGGGCAGTGACGTCGTCGTTGATAATGCGACCTCCGGTCTCGAGGCAGAGGAGGGAATGAGAAAGCTGGGGCTGGAGCCAAGTAAAGGTTAGTACGTGAGTTAGCGAGTCTTTCTGGACAACTCCCGACATTGTCTCTCGTGCTTGCACCCAATCGATTTGCCAGTGCTCTTACCGCTTACGCATAATCGAGCGATTGTTTATTGAAAGAGTCTCGGCGTGGGCGTGAGAGCGATTTATTTGACGCTCGCGCGTGAACTTGAGAGAGCCAATTGCTAGTTGCTTGTTGAATGGAAGGTTTAAGGAAATTGATAGACGCGAATGAGGCAGTTACGGAGTGAAAGAAAGGCGATAAATATAATGATCTAACATTCAAGAAAGCAGGCTGGAAACTGCGTGACACTGAGGCAAAATAATATTAGTGAGTATGGCAACAAATCGATGAAAATTATTCGCATCTGATTTACGTAAGTTCAAGAGACTGAATTGAATCCACAACATTGTATGTTGTTTTTAGTTAATGTTCCTTTATCTCGTAGCCTTCTTGTTTGAATGATTGATAATTTACTTAATCATTCGTCATCGTTGTCGTCATCGCCATCCTCATTGTCGTTATTATATTTATTCGATACACTAGTTCTCTCTTTCTTTTTTCTTACAACTTAACTCTGTCATCTTGTTTCTCATAATTATTATTCTTATAATTAGCGACACCTAAAATTCATCAAATACCTCTTATACATATCAACGTTATCTTGCTTTCAAACTCTGCCTAGACGCTTTTTCATCCATTGCACCTTAGCGAAAATCTGTTATTAGCTCTTTCATACACGCGAATGTTTACTCTTATTTTTATTATTAAACAAAAAAATCATAATAAATAATAATAATAATAGTAACAACAATAACAACAACAACAATAATAAAAGAATAATGATAATAATAATAATAATAGTAACAACAACAACGAAAACAACAACAACAATAATAATAATAATAATAATAGAAGGGAAATAAAAAATAGGAGTTGACTGTTTGATCGCTGTTTGTTTTCACCTGATTCAAAAGAAAATTTTACAAATTCTTTCAAACGCAGGCATTAGATAGGCAATCAATACTTTTATCTCCATTTCTAATACGTTTATATCGCTGTACAATAATAATTCAATTAATTTAAGTGCTTTCTACTTTATAATACGTAAACAAAACAAAAGAAAACAAAAAAAAAGTAAATTTTTTTCCAACTATGTTATCAAATTATTATTCATACTTTTATATAAAGTAAGTGGCAATTTTAAATTAATTAAAACGTATTATTTAATACTTTTTTAGAGACAAATTAATAATATATTTCTTACTAAATTTTCCCTTTAAACGCCCTTTAAATACTTGAATTTTCGGCCAATCGCAATTACACTTACAACATTTTCCAAGTAAATATCTATAAAATTTAACCTTTGGCACATCTCAAATTTAAAACGAATGAAATTCACACGAAATCTTGTATTCGCTCATCAAGTTGTTACCCAATTTCTTTCATAACTAATTGTATTGAATTGAAAAGATTGCTTTATAGTAATAATTTGATAACAGCCCGACCATCACAATTTGGTCTTACGAACTAATGATTGTCAACGTCTATTTTTTAAAAACAAATTTACATTATATTTAAAGTTCACGATTTTTTCATTCTATTTTGTTGACAGCTTAAAAGAAGAGGAGAATTCGTTTCCCCTGTTACCATTTACCCAGAGTGCTAATACAGCCTCCCTTCTTATGTCTTTCTGTTGAAGTATTATAAATATGCAAATATATCTTCGGAAGAGAAACAACAAGAATTATAAATTATATAGGCAGAGCGGAAAGAGCAAATTATGCGAATATACGAGATATAAATAGAAAAAAAAAAAAAAAAAAAAAGAAAAAAAAAAAAAAAAAAAAAAAAAAAAAAAAAAAAAAAAAAAAAAAAAAAAAAAAAAAAAAAAAAAAAAAACAAAAAAAAAACAAAAAAAAAAAATGACAAAAAGTAAAGAAACCTACAGTGTCTCTTTAGCCGACGACCTAGCACCGAACATCTTATTTTTCTTTTCTGTTTTCATCATCGCTTGTCATCTTGTTTCATAACTACTTTGATTCAATAATTAATCAATGCCATTTCATTTCTCCGTCAATTACATTTTAAGGACAAAAATTGCAATGAGTCTTAAAACAATATGTAAAAATAAGATAAAAGTGCAAACAAAGTATTGTTCATTATATACATATATATATATAACTAAAAAAAAAATATATATATATGTATGTATGTATAACTAAATTAACTAAAAAAAAAAACTAGAGTGAAAAATGATTGAAAACTAATTCCTTCTAGTTGTGAGAATTCCTACTCTTTGCCGATTAACCTTAATTTTATATATGTTACTAAATACTTTTATAAATGTTATAATCATAAGATTATTTAAACTTTTAAAAAATTATAGCACATAGTATATAATATTACCAACTAATTATTTTTAATTATCGTCAGTGTTTTAATGATTATTCAAGTGTAGCGACTACAAATCATCGTCTCATTGGTTTCTCATCATTTACGAGATAACTATATTGATAATAGAGGTATTAGCAATCTTAATTAATGGCATAATATTAAACAATGTTAATCGGTAAAATGAGATCTTAAAAAGCTTAAATTATCATATCGTGTCACTGTAAGAATTCTAATTTGCTGGATGGAATGATTGTCGGTCTTGTTCAGAGTGAGGATAGGAAAGTCGAATGAACACTCGGTTACGCGCAAAGAGTAATAATATCATTGGGAAAATCATTGACTCGCGCTTAAATTATAAGGAATTTAGTAATTTTACGCTACTATAGGTATATTTTGAAGGAAATATAAGGAATTAAAATTTCACGCATCCGTGTGTAGCACAGCCGAACATAAAAGTTGAAAAAACACGTTAAAATTGACATGTATTATTTATAAAGAAAAGTATTTATAATTTTTAACTGGTGTTATTCACACTGCTGTGCAAATGAAATTTGTAAAAGAAAGCAACGTTTTATTTTGAAATTATGATCTTATTGTGAGTTGCGATTCTCTCGATTTTCCACATAATTCCAAGTGTATTGCCGAGGGAAAGAAAGTTAACGAATTGAGTAGTATAACGATTGAAAGTCCATAGTACTTTATGGGAAAATAAAAAATGCCATTGATGATATTTTCAACTAATATCCACTTAATGTCTGTTAGTCTGTTTGTTGTCTAATTGTCTTCATAATTTACTAACAATAGCGTAAGCAAAACGTAATAATAAAGAAACTTACTTAAGCAAACGTATGCCTCGTCGCTCTATTAAAAATTAACTCTTTCATGTTGTAAAGTTGTAAAGTTTATCGCGAAAATGATTGAATTAATGTAATTTCAAGGTGCATATAATTTCAAAGATATTTATAATGGGAAAATGAGTGCAGAGCTCAAGTAAATAAAAAAGCATATAATTAAGTAAATAATTAAATATACAGTTGAATTAAAAAGAAAAATAATAAAAGTAAAAGAAAAAATTAAAGATTATATCTAAAGTAAAGAAAATGAAGTCGTACGTTTAAGCATAAGAATATCTAAAATAATGAATATAATTATGAGAAAATTTGTTGAATGACAATACGTGTGTTATACGGAATAAATATATTATTGTAATATTTGCAAATCATTCAATAATTTTGGAGATATTTCTTCTATTTAAATAAATGAAAAATAAAAACAAACTGGTAAAATAAGATAAGTATTCGTGAAAGTTATAGAATCGACAGAATCTCTACGCGCTTTTTTGATTTTTCGACAAAAGTTGCGGACTTTATATTTATAAGAGAGATGAGAGAAATAAAACTTACCTTGAACTGTTTAAAATTGAAGCTCAGTTAATATTTTTCTTGCATTACATAGAGAGAGAGAGAGAGCCAAATTAAAATTTATTTATTAAATATTTCAAATGTACGTTGAAAATTTTCGATATATCGAACAATATTGAGATATTGAAATCGTTTCATCGTCGGTAAAATCATTGTAGCATTTGAAGGCTTACAATAAGTGACAGTAATTCATGATTTTATGTCAATATCTGTACAAATGCATACGTACTTGTGTTTGTTCCCAACTTCATTTGATACGTTTGTATTGAGAGGATCGTTTTAATCTTTTTAGAAATTTCACAACCAAGTCACAATTTACATAAAGAATAAAGTACAATAATCCTCTCTCTCTCTCTCTCTCTCTCTCTCTCTCTCTCACTCTCTCTCTCTTCATCTTACTTATATAAATATGTTCGAAATTTCAATTACGCCCGAATAAGAAATCGTACATGATTAAGTAACGTACTACTTTTTTCTACTATTAAACGCGAGACTGAATCGCGATAATACGAAAAAAAACGAAAAAGTCAAAGTGTACGTGATATGAGAGAATTCGTGCGATCACGAAGATGAATTTACACGATTAAAAAGTCGAGAAACTGCATAATGATAAAAATAAAAACTTCACCCTCATCCGTTTGATCAAATTTAACAGAATTTAATTGTCCTGAATTTATTATTAGAAAAATATTGTTAATATCTTGTATTTATTTATTAAATATCTTCAATCAATAAGGCAAATGTAAGTTTTATGCGGTAGTGCAAAAGAATATTTTATTAAACCATAAGAGACAATATATGCGCTTATGTGACTTAAACACATTGTCGATGTATAATAATATTATTTGCCTTCATTTTCCAAGTTAAAATGTACACTGCATCGTCAAATATTTAAATAATTAAATTTATATGGTTTAATTTAATTTTGAGATGCTTATTGTTAAACGGATTTAAGTAGTAATTCAATATAATAAATATTACAATTTACAAATTGCAATACCTTCAATGGTTTCTTACCTTCTTCAATGGATGCTTCAAGCCTATCAAATTTCCGTAATATATTTTGATGGAGAAGGAGATTACTGTCAGCTGGCTTCGACAATTAAATCGCGCGGAAAAAATTTTCGATAAATATATGTCGATGAAACAGTCAATAACCGACAGCAAATCCTCGGTGTTATTGAATCTTTTGTCGAATACTATTATGCTAAAGAGAAATAAGAAAGATGTAATAATTTCTTTCGTATGCAATCCTCGGGGATCATTACGAAACACTTATTACATGATAATTTTAATTTATATAATGTGACAAAAACATGTTAATTCAATTTCAAACAATGCGAATATAATAAAATTATTTTAAGTAATGACTTATTGCAACTTATTTTTCTAACGAAATTCTAATGTACTTTCTCATTAATAGATACAACACGATAATTTTCTAAGAATACATTAAGAGAAAAAAGTATTTCCGTATGAGCATAAAAAAGGATTCCTATAACATTGTTTTGTGTAAGGCGCAATGATGAAAAACCACTGGATAGAGTATTACGATAGAAAAATTTCTTTTATTCTTACTATATATATATATATTTATATGAATGTATGTATAATCAATTTGTATATATCGAAAAAGATATATGTCATCTCATTTCATTGCCATTTCTTTTTTTCGTTATAACATTTCCATCAACCAACAAGACATCAACACTATGAAAAGTAAAATGAAAATCTATATTATAAATATACCCATACAATTATTATTCAGCAGGTATATACACTTACATGTTCCATGCCTTATATACATATTTACATTTGCGTGTCTTTGGCGAAAGCTGAAAGTATAAAGTAGAAATAATTATTTAACGTCATTACTGCATTAAATTTATTGTTAATATAAATGGCGTAATAATATAATATTGTTACTTTACGATTATAAAAATCGAACAATTTATGAAATTATAGTTATATGATTATATATTAATAATCTAGCTACCAATATATATATATATATATATATATCCTCTGTTCAAATAACGATTTAAGCAATTATTTGAAAATTAAAAGAGTAAAATAAATAAAAGACAAATGTAAAATGTATAGATGAATGGCGCAACACTCTATTTATAAAACACATACTATCATTATAAAATAATATATGATAAAAAAGTATCAGCATGTACATATATGCATTAATAAAACATATTGAGAAAATGTATATTTTATTAATATTATGAAAAAAAACATTCATTAAACATTGATAAAATTCAGCTAAGAGTGCTCTCATCTAAATAATATTTAGTAATTATAGGACGTAAAAGTAGAATATAATAATATTTGAAATTTTTATATAACTATGTTTATTATTTATTTAATTAAAGTATGGATTTTTTCATCCCTACAAATTCACAAGGCATTATACTATTTTGAATCAATTATATATTCAATTTAATGTCCTCGGTGATTTTTTTGAATTATTATTATTTTTTTTTTTACACATTTTCATTTAATATGGTTCTACTATCAATATTTATCAATAAAATTATTAACGATAAAAAATAAACTGGTGCAAAGCTAATTTGAAGAGATATGAAGTTCAATTTTTTTTCTTTAACGGAAAACAATTCGAGATAATAAAGTAAATTGTATTTAGATAAAAGCTTTTCTAAATTAAAATGTGTGCTTATTAGTTTGCAAGTGAATTTCGAGTGAATATTATTAAATTAAGAAGGAACTAGATTTAAATTTATATATTCTCTATTACAGGAGCGAGGCCGGGATATTAAATTTAATTATTTGTAAATTAAATTTATGTTATAACTAGAATAAGTAAATTATTGTAGCAACATATGCTTTAACTTTGTCATTGGCAATATTCCAGAAGCAAAAATATGATAAAGTAATTACTTGTAGAATCACACTTGTGCAATCGACTGATTGTACACTCATTAAATACAAATGTTATTGTTAATTGCATAAATTCTCAATGATTTATTTATTTTTTTTTTTTTAATTAAAAAATAGAATGAGCACTCTCGCAAATAAATCATGTTCTTAAGAAAATATATATCACTAACATAGACAACAATACACGTTTTCACGAATGCATTATGAGCCAAAATCGGATAAAAGAGATGAAAAATTGGTTAAGAGAATAACGAGATGAAAATTATATATACATATATATATGTATACATGTACATATGTACATATATATATCTACATATATATATATGTACATATATATATATATATATATATATGTATGCGAAAGCTCATCCTTCCAGTCTTGTTCCATCCCGATAAGCAATCCCTTCATTCTGCGAAAAATCCGGCTCGCTACCTTCGCGCAAATCTTGGGCAAAGCCAGTGTTGTGGTCACACGTCAATGTCTCTTCCCCGTAGAAGAAGATTGGGAACGCGAGTTGGAGGCCGAGCTGAAGGACTTTGAAGTGGTGCCGGGGCAGGAGAAAAGTGCCGAAAGCGCTGCTCCTAATAAGGACGATTGGGACGAAGGATACATCGATGAGCTGCTCAAGGAGGAGGAAGACCTGAAGTAAATAGCCCGGATAAGTTCATTAATGAAGGGACGCGAGAGAGAGGGAGAGAGAGAGAGAAGCGCGTTACGAATAATGTATAATGTTAATATAAAATGTATTTTAAGAGATCAAGGAGAGTAAAATGATGAATATATAAGAGAAACTTGGTGATGTTTATGATTATGTTGATTGTGTTTGAATACTTTAGAAGCTGGATTTTTTATTAATTATACTTTTAGTATCACTAAATAGTAATTATTTATGTAATGTATTTTTTTTTTCTCGAAAAAAATAGGACTATGATCTACACTTTGTTATTAATAATAAATATAGTCTGTTTTGAAGGACAACATTGGATTCAGTTCATGCGATGACTTTCGCTTCCATTTAATTATCACAATTGATTTCCTTAATTGTAAATAACGCACTAATTATTTCATGCTAATAATACTTTCTCAACTATTAAACGAGAAATTCAATAGAGTGTGTAGAGACACAAGCAGATAACATTGGAGATTGGAGGAATGTGATCTTGCGTCCTATTGCGATTTTCCATTTGAATTTCCATGAAGCCCATTAATACAAGAGATAGAAGATAAAAGGAGAAGAAGCATCAAAATACTGTATATAATGGATGCGTAATGTTTACGTCCTACGTAGGGGCGAAAGGCGGACAATAGAAAGAATGAGAATACCGAGGGGAAGAAATAAATCGAGAACCGTCTATTGAATCGCAATTGTAAACCGACACGTGTAATCGCACAAGTTTTAACAGGCCTTTTTCATAAAGCAAAAAATTACAAGAAATACATGAAATAATTGAAATAATGCGCGCGCTTTATTGTGTATTATTAATAAGTATGGGCATCTTCTACACGACACGTATTGGTCGCATAAATGAGATGTTGGCGAGCTATTTTAACATATGATATTAGTCGGCTCGTGTTTTTTTAATTCGCAGGGTAGATTGGAGATGAGAGGATAAATGAATTAATAGAAATCGGAATACTGAATTTCTTTGCGTGACCAATGCAACGGCGGACCTATGTAAGTATATAATAATGTAACGGGTTTTGTAAAAGAAGGAGAAGAAGCGATTGCGAAAGGTTTTGAAGACACGAATATAGCACTCATAATAATATTTTATTGGTGGCGCTCGTCATTCAGTCGCAAGCATATTTTTTTAATAATCACAACAAACTACAAAATAATTAATTAAAGTGTAATAAATATTCATGTAAATGCTCACCGAGGAGAAGTCGACATTGCATTCGGTGGCAAAACTCTGTAATTATTCTCATTGTAAGTAAATGATATGTGAAATAATATTGAATTTAAAAACATTTTATTAAAGCATTGCAAATTTCTCTTCTCGAATAATATTAAAATGAAATGTAATTGAAAATTAGTAATACGGCGATTTAATGCAGTCCCAAAGATTCTTTGCAACCTAATGTGATAAACTCTGGAGAACTTAATTTTCACAAAAGTAAATAGATTGTGTGGCTGTTTGGTCAGTCGTAAACTTGATTAACTTTTCTGCTTTTTTTTTACGATAGACAGATTAATTAATTTTTCCATCGAACTGCAAATTGATTGAAAACTTTTTCCCTCTCTAGTTTAGAACGGGTTATTTAATTTAATGTAAAGTATTTTTAAAAATTTTACCTTAATTTAAGTGAAAAATAATTACATTTAAAGTACAATTAACAATATGGTAAGCAAATTAATTTTAAATACGTAAATTGATGTGTTGTAAGAGTCAATTGAAAATTGCTTGAAAACAAACATGTTTCACGTGTAATTGTGAAAAGTATAAATTATTTTATTTTTCAAGTAAGAATGCTTTAACCTTTATTCATTGGTATTATATAAATTATTATTCTTAAAAGCTTATTAAAAAAAAAAAAAAAAAAAAAATGCCATACTGACACTACAAATGAACATTCAAACGAAGGCTTTCAATTGTTTAATATATTACGACGATAAAAGTGTGTAATTTAAATGATGGTTAATCGATTGAAATTATATAAGGACAAAATTTTCACATAAAAGATCGTAGTTAACACATTCGTCTAACAATTAAATCGCTCTTTATTTCTTGAGACTTTGAGTATTTCAAGAAGTCAGTTGCTATAACTACTAAATTATTCACATTTCATGTGATTTTACGAAGAAATACTCGGATTAACGCACATCTGTTGCTCAGTTTTAACCAAAGAATTGTCAACATTACATTTTGTAGACTTATAAATTAAACATTTACACATGTCCATTGTAATATTATTTTCTCGATTGTCAAATCTGCTTATAATAATTAGTTATTTAGTTTGCCTCGTTAAAGGCTATAATTAAAAGCACACAAGGTGGCTTAAATATTCATGAAAATATAATGAGGATATGAATTGAACGTGTGCAAGAGGAAATTTTATAAACGGAATAAACATACACGAGGAAACGAAGATTAATGCACACTAATCGGATTATCCTTGTAAAACGTATTTTTTGCATCTGCTTCTTAATAATCGTCGGTAATTATTCGTCTGCTTATACATCTGCTTAATTATGGAAATGGGAAAATATATAGAGTGAGGTATTTAAAAGTTAATGATCATCATCACTGGCAATTAATTATTTTCATCGTTACTTTACTTTCGTTTATTCGTCTATTCTAAAAGTTGGAAGGATTGAAATGCGTTCGACCTCAATACAATTGTACTACATAAGAGCAGTGCTCAACTCCAAATCTAAATAAGAAAGGCAATACTTTTAATAACATGATGCATCGTGCGAGGATACTTAAAAAGTCTGGTATTACTTTTCCAAAAGTGACTCTAAATGCCAAAAAGAAATGCTTAATTTTCAGAAATATTCAAAAAAAAAAAAAACATACGAAAAATCTAATTAAAAGAATTTATCATCAAATCGTGCAAATCAGTTTTGATGTAAAAAAATTTATATATATATTTACTTTGTTATAATTTACTTAAGTGAATAATCATAAGAAGAAAGTAATTTTTATTCATTTGAATTGAATTGAAAATAGGAATAACTTAGCTACATATAGAACAATGGTTAGCGGTTTTCAAGAGGAAATTACTACACAAATTGCTTATTTAATCGTTTAGTTTCGTTTCCTATAGCAATGCTTTTTTTTGTTAAAGAATTTTAAAATGTCGCTCCTCTCTAAAAACAATTAAAATATACCAGGATTTTGTAGTATAATGAAATTAAGAGTTGCATTGTTATCTGCTTTGAGACAAGTGCAAGCAAAGATTTTCATTTGCTTGCTCTTTTATTTGTAAAGAAGCTCCAGTTTGAGCACTTACGCATCAATTTATTGCGTTTGTAATGGATGAATAATTTTTCTGTACGACATCGTTGTATCTGTAAGCGATGCAGGCAGTTCAATCATCTAAACTTTTCTAATATTATATCTAAGGGAAGAGTTTTTATTTTACATCAGTGAAGTGAAGCTTCTACGAAATGCGTGAATTTTGCCTTGAAATATTTGAAATATTCGACAAGAGATACTAATTTAATAATGTGAATAAGACAAATTGAATATTTTATATTTTACATTAGTATTTGAAGTGAAATTTTGCTTGAAAACTTCAAGAATATACATGCCTATCCTTATTGAAATGTTCAAATTCAATCAAATATAAACATTATTGGCATATAAAATTTTTTCAATTAAACACATAGTTAATAACTAATAATTTCTCTCAACTGACAATAGTTATAGTTGTAAGACATAAACAAGGCATCATCACGTATCTCGATGTAGTTTTTATGTTCCTTACCTGGCGTTTTCGTCGATTATAAATAAGGACAAAATACAAAAAATACGTGTTTATCGAACCGAAAAAGTAACAAGAACAAGATACAGATAAAATTAAGAATTTGTACATTATATTGTTGTTTATTAAAGTTATGTACACATAAAATATAAGAAATTCAAACTGACACATTCACATTTCAATCACTTTGAAGACACTTTATAAAAGATTTTTATTCGATATAATCAGGAATATAAATGAATATATAAATATATATTTGTGCAAATGGACAATGAGAGTTAGAAGGAAAATTAGTTTTAGATGAAGAAGAAAACTTATAGAAACACTTAAGATTTTCTTGGACGCTTTTAGAAATTAGGAATAAATCTTTTAAGAATTTAATTTGCCAGCTAGCGTTCACGTCAATTTTCAAAATCTTCTTTCCGAGCTTTGTGTTTCTATAATGATTTCTGCATTGAACGGAAAAACTAATTTTGCTCTTTAATCAATTTATCAGTATATATGTATTTAGAATTAATTACGTATGGAAAAAAAAACAAATATAAAAATATTGATGCGGCATATTTTTTAGGGATTAGGATTAATTCTCTCAGAAAACTAGTCACCGAGTGTATTAGCAAATAATTTTCAATTACCGTAAAACATTCCTTATTAATAGGTGATAACAATAACACAAAAAAAAAAGAAAGGAACATAAATAATGAATTAATAGAATTAATGAGAAAGAATTGCAAGCATTTATTGTGAAGCTACATTAATATTAAAAAAGACAAGTGATGTTTTAAACAAGTGAAATAAGCGAGATCGATAAGAAATTAATATAATTAATATTGTTTAAATAAAAAAATAAAAAAAAAAACAACGGGAAGCAGATACGGAACATTGTACTTGCGTGTGAAAAAAGAAGAGGAAATGGCGATGAGCATTACATGATACTTATGTATACATATATTATCAAATAAATATATATATATATATATATATATATATGTTGTTGATTCCATTGAAAGTATGATAATTTATATGCGATGTACCTAATGACGATATAAATTATAGCAAATGCGGTAACAAAGTTAATATTGAGGGAATAAACTAGGAACAGGAGATTGAATAATGTGAAAGATTTTCAAGAAGTCATTAAGGAATTAAGTAAAGTAATTACAATACTGTAATCACTACTGTACAATAACAAATCGTGAACTTTGTGAAAAATAAAAAGCAATGAAAATATATTTATGGATTATTTCATTTTCAAGTGTAAAGTTAAAAAGACTGGAACTATAAATAAAAAAAATTTGAAAACAATGAAAACTGAGATAAGCAATGTAATTTACAAATTATACCAAATGGCACAGGGATTTTTCGGACCATATATAATTTCACATCTATTTAAATGATTTTTATTATGTGAATTAATTAATATTAAACTTCCTATTTAATTAATGGTTTACGAAAAATTTCAAGCACAATGTGTATGTGAAAAGTAAGTACAGATTGTGCTTGAATGGATAATTCAATTAAATTGACAATAAGTCGGGCGAAGAATATTGATAATTAGAAATTCATTTTATGAATATTTGTTTCAGTAGAGTTTTAACATTTAAAACATAAAAATAATACTGAGATATTATATGATATAATTTCACAAATATTTAAATATTTCAACTGGAGGGAAGGAAATATCTCTAATAAAATATTGAACTTTAACGCCGATTTAAAGAATAAGTTTTTGGTTAATACGTAAGCAGCTAAGTGGCTGAAATTTAAAAAATCAAGTAAAAGTTTCTTGGTACAGGAACAATGAATTTGAATTCTAATTTAGTTTTAATAATAATCGTTATTCGTAGTTAGACATAACTTATTGAAATTATATTTTTCATTTGATTTTTCAATGTTGCGCAGTAGGACTTGACGTCGTTGAGTGTCGAGTGTAGGATAAAACAAATACCTTCATTATCAACCTCGAATTTATAGAAAAACGATAATTTAATATTAAACAATATCGTAAGAATTGATTTAGTTTTAAAGTTATTATGGACATTCAATATCAATTAATTTTATTTCATTTAAGTTCGGCTATGGACAAACATTAAATTAAAAAGATCAATTATATTTATTTTACGGTGTAATAAAGTCCATTATTGTTTATCTATTGGAGCAATTTTTTCGTTATTTTTAATACCCTGAGATTGTCTAAAACCAGAATTTTTATTCTGCTTTAGTTTATAAAAAATTTCGCAATCACTTGAGAAACTTGTTAATTAAAATGTTTAATACATGCATACAAATAATAATTAAAAGATAAAAAATCATAATGTTGCCCTTGTTAAATTCTTTTGTATATCAAGTCGTTGCACACACACACACACATATATATATATTCATTGTTAAAGAACGAGTACGACATTTCCTACTATGTAATAATAGTTATTCAATTTGATATTGATTATGTGGACATATATGCATATGTATATTATTATTTTAAATTTTGGAAGGACATGTTTTATTAATGCCATTCGACACATTTTGATTGGTTGGGATTCGACGATTGTGATTGGCTTGTAAGTTTCCTCCTCCACCAATAATATTATCTGTTTTATAATGTTTTGAATAGGTTATCTTGGAAATGTTTAAATGTATGATTGAATGGTTGTAGGTAAATTAATTTGAAAATTGTCTTAATTCTAGTCAATAATATTTACTTCAGTTAATAAATAAAGTACAATAAAATATTTACTAATAAATGATGTAACAGAATCTTGTTTGTAAATTAAGTATAATGAATATCAAACCCAAGTTTTTAGCGCCAGGTACATAATTATTTATAATACTTGCTTTTGAGGTTATTAGATGGAGAATAGAATATGTTGAAAGGAACGTTATTATAATTATTTGCTAATTTAAGACGTAAATAAAATTTAATGTTTGAAAAACAGATTTTCTTCAAATATTGTTTTAATAAGATTTTTATTATAGATTTTTATAGACACGAAGATTTTAATATTTATTTGTTCGTCATTCCTTAGTTGTAATCTTTTACTTGTCATATTTATCAATACAGATTAATAACAATATTGAATTGTAATGTTACGTACACTTTTTGTAGTTTCATTGAATCTGTACTTCACAATTTTTTCTTCAATTTTTTTGTTTTGTAAAATAATTAAATTTATATATTATAATAAGCAAATGAAAAAGTGAAATCTTAAGTTTACATGCAAGGGTTGAAAATTGGTTTCATACAATTAGTTTAGTATTTTGACTATTTTTCGAAATGTTGTAGGTGACAATTTTTGGCAAGAAGATAAAGTTGATATCGATGCACATTTATCAACGCAATTTGTTTATAATGCAAATCATTCGTTAAGTATTGATTTACAGCGAAAAAGATTGCCAATATACAAGTTAAGAGATCATATTATTTATTTATTAGAGAAATATCAAACACTTGTTCTTATTGGTGAAACTGGATGTGGAAAAAGTACACAAATTCCTCAGGTAAGAAATATCGTTTTTTTTTTTTTAAATAAAATTGTGTTTTGGAAGCTTTTTTACTTTTATTAGTGTTAGCAGATCAATTAATATAAATAACGACGAGGAAAGAAAATAAAAGTAACTTACATTCATATTTTTAAGTATTTCGTTGACATTAAACTCACATTTATTATTGATTTTTTAAATAAACTAAAATTAGCGAATAAAATATATTATAATGATATTATTATAGAAATTGTTTCAATTATAAATGAGTACTTTTGGAAAGTATTTTAAATAGTCTTTAAGATTGTAATGAATCTATTAAAATTTCGTGGAATATAAGATCAGAATTAAATATATGATTATTATTTTAAGTTAAACTTATTTCGGTCATGTTATGATTAAACTTTTATCAATCGTATTATTATTCAACCTATATTATCTATATATATATAGAATAATATAGTGATAATATTAAAGAATATTTGAATTTTCAAGTTATTCTAGTATAATATCAATCGAAAGTTTGAAGAATGTAATTAAAATTTCTGGACAATAAATATTAAGCTTGCCCATCAAATTCAACAATAACCTCTTTAAGCATTATTGTAATTCGCACAATTAGAGCAAACAATTAAAAAAGAAAGGATAATGGGTAGAATCCATTGGCGAAAATTAAATAATAGTAAATTCTATGTGTCGAAGGGATTTTTAAAATGCATTGAAATTTGAGATTGAATGATGCATTGAATTATCTTAGTACATAATAGACTTGGCACATTGTATCTTGAAAAATTATCTGCAAATTACACAAAGATTTACAAGAAATATCGCTTCATATTGGCAGTATGCAATTTCGCCGTAGTATTAATTTCAAGTGCTCGCAGCTAATAGCGAATAAAATAATAAATACAAAAAATGTACAAACGATAAGCAATAAAGGACGAAAGTTAAGGGCGCAGTGTTTGTGTATGTGACCTGAGCGTCCTGATTACGTGGAAAATTCACCCGACTGCATGTGCAACGTCGCCGCCGATCCGAGGGAACGTGTTTGCATACGTGCCGCAACGAGCGTGACGAGCGTGTGTGCGTGAGTGCGCGCGCGTGCGTGTGCGCGCTGCGCGAGAGCGGGAATAGAGGGAGAAATGGTAAACTTTGAAAAGCCCGAGCCTGGTCGCCTATACGTTAGTTGACGATCGTACGTCGCGCAAGATGGATGTTTTTATGGATGATGACTACGCATGTATAATATAAATCTTCGTTTCACGCACAGGAAATGTTAACGATGCACTTGCAAATGAGAATTGCAAGAGCGATAAGTGTGGAAGGCAATTAAGAGAGAAAATTTGAAGATGAAGGAGGGGAGCCATGAAAAGAAGAGATACTAATGGCAAGACTGATGACTTTCTACGGAAAGTTGGGATTAATGAAAGTGAATATTATGTGATTCGAGCCCTGTCATGACCTTTTCATTATTAATGTAATATGCAGAAAAAGGAGAAGCTTCGTGATGTGATGCCAGGGTGTTGAGAGCTACGCATGATTTTAAAAGACTGCTGTTGCTCCATTGCAGTGAGGAATTTACTTCGTAGTCTTATCGATGACTATTGTGGAGATTGTCGGATTAAAAGTTTGATATTGAGAATTGAAGAAAATTGATTACAAGACAGAAGATTCACATGCAGTTGTGCGTTTAAATGCGCCCACTGAAGTTTAAACATTGTTTATATTTATATCAATGGTTTGTCTGTCTCTGCTGGGGCAGAGGAGAGATGTATTCGAGGGTATTTGCCCGTAACAATTGATTTGCTTCTTTCGCCTCAAATGATTGTCATGTTCGACTATTTTCGTATCCTATTCACCACCACGATGATAAAACAAACGAAAGATAGTAGCGTCCGATACAAGCTCCGCTGGCATTGTGATATATTTTAACAATTATTAAGGCAACGAGAAATCGTTACTAACACACAGTTATTGATAAAATAAAGCGAAGTAATAAAGCAGCACGAAAATGAGAATAAGTGTGTGTATTGATATATCAATTGTTTTAATAACATTTGAAAGATAAAAGTAGGGATTCGGACCAAGAGAGACTATTTGATTTGTAGCAATAGTAGTAGTAGTAGTAGTATTTGTTTAAAACATTGTTCATCTCAATTATTAAAGTCAGTGAATTGTCGCAACAAGCTAAACTAAAATGTTGCTCCCACCGCAATCGACCAGATTCTTATTCTTCATAATAGCCGCAATAATATGCTATTTTCTTTTTATGGATTATATACTCTACAATCGTATGCAGAATTATGCCATTAAGCCAGTGAAGCAGGAGAAAAATTACATAAGCCAAGTCCCTTGTGACGTGGATCCGTTTTGCGTTGTAACCATAAAGGCGCTGATGCTAGATTACCCAAACCTATATATCCTAAGTCCATTAGCGTCGATGATCGATCGTATGTTGGGCATCAGCAGCACTTGGTCGTGGATAAGTCCCAATATGATAAGTGCTTTTCACGTACTTGTGGCACTATTGGCTGGGCATTGCGTGGCGAGCAGTTCCCTGCGAGATCGCAGACTCGGTGTTCTTTTGTTCGAGTTTCGTACTTGGTTGGACGATTTGGACGGGCACGTGGCCAGGAGAAGGAAACATATAGTTGGAGAGCATTCGGATGTCGGCTCGGCCGGTTACTGGATTGACGGTATATGCGATGCCTTGGGTTGCGTGGCCCTTATGATCGGCATCTTTTTCTTCCTCAAAAGGAATCCACCGCGCCGAGGTTATGACAAGCTGCGCAGGATTTATCCTTGCATCGAGAGTCAAGACGCCAATACCGAAATCATTTACAAGAGGCTTCGCTTCCGGGCTCTCATAAGGAATATTCTGCTGGTCACTGGACACCTTGTCATCACTTCAATTGGATGGAACAGGTATATCGCCCTGTATCAGGATCTGCTGGAAACAAATGACAACTCGCTGGCTATTACAAGTAACGAGCTTTACGCAAGACAAAGTGAAATCATGAGATCGGGCTTCTTCTGGGTTGTCACCGTCACCTGGAGACTAATCAACTTTCACACGGCTCTCGACTATTTACTCATGGCTATATTCTTCGATCGATTGTGGGATTACATGAAAATTCTAAGATGGTTCGGCTACATAATACCTCTCATAGTTGTTTATTTAACAGAGTTTCACTTCCTCGAGTCTTATGCGTATATCTTAAGGGGCTCTTCCGGATTCGTTAAATGGCCAACAGCAACGATACAAAATAACACGGTGTTTAACATATAAAAGTATCGGAATTAGAGGGAAGTTTTTTATTAGTGCTTGTTGACGTACAAAGACTATCCGACACGAAATTGTAAACATTTTTATTTTTCTACTGGAAAAAATTCACTATATATATAATTGAAATTTGTATTTCTTGAAAAGCGAACTCGTACGATATATAAATATATACTAAATCGTTAAATGAAAATTATTTTTTCACGTTACAATTATATATTTAAAGGGCTGTGAAAATTAGGTTTTAATCGCCAGATATTCTATAAAGATATTTTATTAATAATTTCAAGCAGTGATTAGATAATTAGAGTGTTGATAAAATATTTCGTGAAATTATAACACAATTGAAACATCGATAACTTTTGCATTTTAATGATATAAGCCTCATTAATATATTACGTTAATAAATCTAACAATCAATCTCTAGTTAAGAGAGATGAGTTTTCATTTGTTATTTAAATACACAAACTTTTTATAATTAATGATTTATTATTACTTTGTTGCAAACATTCGCAAAAGTTTAAATTTGACAAAAGGATATACTTTAATTAGTGCAAACATTAAAAAAAAAAAAAAAAAAAAAAAAACAATTATAAATAAACATTATTTTAGTTATATTAAACGAAAATACGTATATTTAAATAGAATTATATTTTATACGTGAATCAGTTGATTGAAATTTCCATTCTTTGCAACTCAATAGAGTTCTTGCGATAAATAATTTTACGTATTGTAAGAGGATAATATTTTTAATATATACGTTTAGTGTATACAATATATACAATATATATATATATATATAATTTTTTATAACTGCTAGATATTTAATTAATCTGCATATTATGTGAAATAATTAAAACCATTATACATATTTATATTTTTAATGTTTGTATATTTATTTTATAGTAAAAATAAGTTTTATTACTTTATTAAAAAAAAAAAAAAAATGATTATTAGTCAATAATGATATTTGAAACTTAAAGTACAGTAATAATTCAAGCAATGATTAAAGATTCAGCTGAAATCGTAATCAACTATTTTTATGAAAATATTAATATTTACGAAAAACACTTACCTTACAATAAACATTATATTCTAAAGAAAAAGTTTGTCGTGTAATATTATAAACTTTTGGGAAAATTTTAATAAAACAAGTCATTTGACTGTATATTTACACCTAATGAGAAATGAATTCTGTAAAGTACAATTTAAATTTATATTAAAATATAACGAATAAGCTTTTTATACGTAAAATATTATATTTGTGGAAAATAATTTAAGTGTGTGATTCGCGTCATTTTTAATAGAATTAATTCGAGACGTAGTTTATAAGTTTCATGTAACTGTTCCTAGACAACAACATTACTTGAAAATAATACAGAAATATAAAAATTGTAATTTTATATGTAGATTCGTTAATAATTAATAATCAGAAGAAAAGTGAAACGCACGGGGATAATAAATTAAACATTCGATTCTTCAAAAATTATGTCTTTTATGCCTAATTTTCTAAAGTTCATTTTCTAGTCTTTCAATTGGGCTTTCATTTTAGAAATAAATTCAATTTAAAACTGTGTATATTATAGGCACGTGTATAGACATTTCATCAGAATGCAATGGACCTAACGTAATCACTCTATTTCTGATAGAATATAAATAGAATATATGTTTGAAATATGTGTGTGCGTGTGTGCGTGGGCGCGCGCGCGCGTGTATGGGTGGGTGGATGTGTGCGTGCGCGTAGAATATATAAAATATGCATATATATGCACATATATATATATATATGTGTGTGTGTGTATTAAAATCCATAGTTAAATGAAAAAATAAAAATACGTGCGTTTTATACGATGCTCCATATTGACAAAATGAAAAGTCATTGTTTATTAATCACCCCGTTCTATTTTTCTTCCTTAAAAAATGAAAATAACTAAATAATGTTCTATATGAATGTAATGTTGTGTTCAGTGTTTAATTGCAAAAATAGAATATTGTAGCAGGATTAACGGAATCTTAATTAGTCGCTGAATATTTCATTTAATTTCCATTGTTTCCATGTTTTCGTTGTTTTTTTTTTGGAAATTTATATAAATGATTTTGTAACGTTAAATGAGTAAGTGCATTATATGCCGAATTAGAAGTAAAATTTTTTTAGAATTACATAAAACATTACTTTAAAATGTATAGATGTTAATTAAACGAAAAATTTAATCATTACTAAAAAAGTTAAAATATTTCACATTTATATATATATTATTTTTATGTATATTAAATGTATTTCTAATACAATGGAAATTTATCGTATGTCTAAAGATTGCAGACGTGAAAATTTGAAAATTTATTTATTTTATGTTGTTAAACAATTTTAAATCTCTTCTATTATTATACTATATATAAATAATTATATAATTTTATTTAAAATTCTCCACAACTAATACGCTAAAAATAACGACTTTGTATTATATAAAAATTTTGAAGAATATAACTTACTATACTGTTTCGTGATTATTATTAATTTTACGATTACATTTATTAATAAATGCTGGCAGTTTTAAAAATAATAATGATGAAGTAATTTAAAAAATGCTATATATTTTATAAAAGATTAAATATCATCGAGGAACTATTATTGCAAATTATAAAGAAGAGAAAACAGCAAATTCGCGATCTAATGTGCACAATTGTGTAAAATGTATTTTAAAGTGTATTTTGTGTAAAGTGTCTTACCCAAAATAAATCTCTATAATAATAATAATAATAAATAAGAGAAAGATATGTATATTTGCATTATTTATAATTAAAATGAGAGCACTGTGTAAAAATAATTAAATAAATATAAGAGTCGAAAGTTGATGGATTACCCAATAAAATTAAATATTTCAATAATTTTAGTTTTTCTTTCATAAACGATAAATTCCTCTTAAGCGCACAAATTATTTCGATTGATGTATTAGTAATGTTAATTCATATACTATAAAGACATCATATTTCTATATTTATTTGTGTATAAGTAAATTTGCATTAAACAATTTCTTAATGTTGGCAAACGATTTTGAACGAATGATTTTTCATTCAAAGAATCATTTATTTTGTTTTTAAATAGCGCCAAGACGCTTCAATTTAATATTCTAAATGATGTGAATATAATCGTTTCCGCAGATGTTTGTCGTGTCCAATAGTCTAATGAATTTGCCCGAGAAATAAAAGAAAAACGTCCGAAAAAATAAATGACGAAAAATCTACTTGCACTTGAATGTTTGTTGAATAGATTAAAAATACACGTACGCACTTAAAGGCTTAACATGCTTCATATATAGCCAGTGTATGTATGTAGTAAAATAGTTGAAATGGATACTTTTAGAATTCTGATTACCGTGAACGCAGCATTTATTCTCTCAAAATAAGGAAAATCTTGAGCAATCTGGTTTCGCATTCTTCGCCGATATTTCACTGCAGCTCAACGAATTCTCCATAAAAGGCCCATAAAAACAAGCATCCATGCACATTCTTCGGCTCAAATTTAATATTTATGTTTTGTATCCGATGTACTATATGATTAGGATCGATAAAATCAATCCAATTGATTGTAATAAAAAAATCATATCGAGCGTCGAACGGTAAGCAAGATTACTTTATACACTCATTATCTGAGACGGCATAAGTGATATTATATTCTCTCAGCATAAATCATGATAATAGGGATTCTGGGCTTTGATAAATATCTAGATCATTAAAATTATTGATCTTTTTCATTTGGTTGATTGGAGAAATGAAGAATATTTATTATTGCATTTAAATACCAGAGTGAGAGATAAAACTACGAACAAAGTGTACACAATAATATATATATATCTAAATAGATGTAATATTATTATTAGCTTTTATTGCTCGTCGTGATATTGTTGATATTGCAAAGCCTATAATGTAGCATATTTATAAATTAAATCTCAAATGATAGATTAGCCGACAACTGTGCACGAGAATATATCTGCCGAGAAATTATACGATAAATTTAATATATGAAATTATCGCGCTAATAATTTGCATAACAATAGCACAAAATAAACAGCCTAACAACAATTGATGCGCAAGTCAGAATTGCCCTCGGATATGTGTTTTTGTTAAAACGCTGAAATATCATGGATAAAAGAGGTAACTAAAGCATTAAATCAATTCAAATGACAAACAAGCCGAAATTTCCCCTTCCCTATCATCAATTTTAGTATGTTAAATGTGACGAAGCAATTGATAATTGAGAAACTTTCAACTACAAATGTATGAGTAACAGAAATCCAATATCTAGATTCGTATGGTATTTTAGTAATAATAATAAACGAGTGTGCACTAATTGTTATGGCGAGTTTAGATAAACCAAAAAAATTAAAACAAAGAAAATGAGAGAGATTTTATAAATACAAGAAAGATTTTATAAATTTTAATAATGATGATAGAAGTCTTAGAAAACCTTAATAAATATGAGAATAATAATAATAATGTGCTTTGAGTACATATTGATTGTATAAATAGAGTATCTTGGAGAAAAAAAGTAATGACATTGATGTTATCGTAGGGAGCGAAGAAAAACAGATAATTTGACAATTGTTAGGACGGTTGTAGTTGCATATGTAGTTGCAATGTGTAGCGCAACAAGAGTAATTGCAGCCAAGTGCGATAGGTAGAAAGACAGAAATGAATACTCGCAATATATATTCTTATCACCTGTGAGTGGGCGGGCAAGTAGTACGTGAAAAAGCGAGAAATTTAAGGCTACGAAGTAGAATAATCATAGAGTTATTGGTAAAATGGCGGTGGTTTACAAGAATGGATAATGGCATGAAATTGTGATTAGCCTCGATGAATGTTTAGAAAAATGAGTTAAAAGTCGATAGACAGGTTAATGTAATTTAGGGATAAGAGATAC
Source organism: Ceratosolen corneri (assembly GCA_030522565.1). Lineage (NCBI taxonomy): Eukaryota > Metazoa > Arthropoda > Insecta > Hymenoptera > Agaonidae > Ceratosolen > Ceratosolen corneri. Next base: position 20,547 of record JAPYYT010000667.1, on the reverse strand, counting down.
TTTTTGGTTTTCTGTGATGTTGAAAGGGCCGCGTAAGTGCAAATTATAAATGCTCAATTATACGCAATTTTTTTTTGTTCAAATCGAAGAAACTGCGTAGTTAAAGAATAAAGTATTAATTCCTAAATCTGTCTCTATCGCAAGCCGAAATGCTTTTAAAAGTACATGAATTTTCACTCGCGCTATATCTGTTTGTTCCAAGCCTTATTCGTATCGATATTTTCGCCAACAATAGGGGCAAAATAATTCAGACAAAATGCATTATTAATATGCACGCAAGTGCAGTTTAGATTTCCGCTTTGATAATAAAATAGTTAAAAAGTAGATAGGTATTGCCTCGCTATTGGCGTCGTCGTTTAACGCAATCGTAATAATAATAAAACAGAGTTAACAACAACAACAAGATATGGAAAGTGATGATACAATAATTGAGTGAATGTAAAAAGTTGGGAGAAAATGTAGGACAGAGAAGTGTTTCGTGCTCGAGATTGCAGTGAAATGGCTTATTGAAAACTCCACGACTTGGAGTTGTTTTGTTGTTCCAACGTGTCTGGCCGTCTGCAATTATTTGCCCGCATTGGGAAACGGAAGTGTAAAGGGTGGCCAAAAAGTATCGAATAAACAGAAAAATTCGAGGCAATCGGGCTTATCTCGGGCACGTTAGAAAAATGTTAACGAGAAACGGCATCGACATCTTGCCTAGCAATCTCTTTAATCGCAATCGATTGCCGTACTTGAATTTATTGCCCGTTAAGAAATGCGCGGTTTAATGTAGGATAATTTAATTCCCCTTTTTTGCTCATTTTATTCAATGAACGGGCTTGCAAATTGTCTTGTAGATTACGATATTTACGATTTGAAAATAGTAATCGAAGATGCTCGCATAAGTATTTCTATCTCTCTATTTGAATTTATTGCGGCTACAAGTGTTGGGTAATTTTCTGTTTCAAATTCTATGCGTTAAATATTTTAACTAAATGAAAGTATAATTAAAAGTATATATATAAAATTCACGTCTTATTTTTATTTTAGTATATTTTTCAAATCTCCAAAAGTTTGTTTGGAACGAACTTTAAAGATACTCACGCTAAAATTATACAACATGATAATTACTTTCATGGAAAACAAATAACATAACCACACGTTATTTCGCGAAATAACCCCCTCCCCCTCCCCCCCTCCCCTCCCGTCCCTCAATCCGCTCCCCATTCATCCTATGCGTAAAGTACTTGATAGCAATGAGGCTAATTAACGATTAGAGCTCATAATCTTATAATTCAAGCTTATAAATTTACAAGTACAAATCAATAGCAATGGTTTTTTTCATAACAATTGACTTGTTAACCTAATATACTAATTAAAAGAAAAGAAAATCATTAAAAATCGGTCAAATTTTAATAATGTCATTATTCCATGTCATACTTTTGTAATTTAATAAAAAAGATAGTAATTCTTATAAGCTTCTTCTTACCTCGAGAAGCAAAAGTAATTTAATATGCGCAATTTTACGCAATTTTACGCAATTTTATTTCGCAATTTGTTCGTCCATTTTATGTAAATTTATGGCCGCATATTGCTTTCATTTCCGTATAATTCTGGGAAGTTTAGTAACACTTGGGAATTTGAGAATTGCTTTATTGTATACACGAACGAATTGCTAATTTTTCTAAAGTGTAGATTTTAAAATCTCTAATTATAATTTGAAGTTCTTTTAAATGAAAACTCTAGGTAATTTGTAGTGAAGATTTTTCAAATGCACTGTATAATTAGCATTTCAATTTTATTTCTTTTGCATTAAATTTAAAAATCACTAATATTAACGGGAAATAAACATTACTGCTTCTAAGCTTATCTACTCTTTCTAAATTTTTCATTGAGCTGTAACAAATATTTGCAATAAGCGTTGGAAGTTTAACTTAGTTAATGCGGATATTTGTAAAATCATGCGTAGGTAAAAAACATAGTATACACACATAAAAACGATGATATAATTGAAAAACGTGCACCAAAGAAAAATAATATAAAGATATATGAGTTTGTAGTGGTGACTGTTGTCAGTTATGCAAAGCCTTAGGAACTTGTATGTTGTAGTTGGAAGTTTTCTTATAAAATCAAACGGTAAATAGGAGAAATAAATAAATTAAAATAAGAAACGCAAAACTAATCCGTCTTTAATATTGTTGACTAAAATAAAGTATGAATAGCTATTTTACATTATTAATTGTCCGTGTTATGTTATTAGAACAAATATATGAATAAAAATGAATTGAATTGAGAAATTGAAATAAATGAAGCATATATGCTAATTTAGGAATTAACCGTATAAAAACAATAAGGAAGGAAGAATAAGAAATTGATATTATGAATAATAATAGTAATTTTAATAAACAAATTTTTAAATAAAAAGTGACGTAATTTAAATAGGGAATTAGAAGATTATGAAGAACCACGTGTGTGATGCAGTTTTACATATTACGTATGAGTATCTCTACTCGTAAGTTCAAAGTAATAATGTGACATGACGAGATCCAGTGTGATGACAGCCTCCTTCAATATCAATAAATGCCAAGATCAAAGTGAGAACGAGAAGAGTAGAAGTGGAGGCGAGAAATTGCCGGCGAGATTAATTGTACTATTGAATGAAGCGCAATGTAAATAAACGAAGCTACCTAAGAGAGAAATGGAATGGTAAAATAAAAAATAGAAAATGCAAGCACAAATTTATCGTTTATTTTGGTTATAATAAGAAACAGTTTGGTTATAGCTATTGCGATTAAAAATCTTATTGTTCGAGATTCTGCCAGGAAATCTCTTGTGACTGTATTTAGAATCACGAGCTTCTCTTTCTCACAATGCTCGCGCCTTTCGAGTGGAAAATGTAAATACGATAGGCGGAAAAGGGGCATTGGCAGTTTAGTTTGAATATAGCGATCAGATCGGTCATACTTAGTTATTGTTTCCTGTTCCTATCACAAGTTATATTCAAGCCAGCAGTCATTTGTAAATCTGTGTTACCTTGAGACCTGTGATAATTGGGATCAATCCCCTTGAATTGGAGACACGATTCAAATTCGGTCATATATATATGCACTAACCTGCGAATCCACGTTCTTTCTAAACATTAATTCACATTAATTGACACCCGACACAGCCATAAGCGGCCATTAAGACCAAAAGGACCAGATCTCGACTCGCATATAAGCTTCCGTAGTTCAATATTTATACCTGCACAATCAACATTCAACTATATTTTGTAATTACTACGCATCTATTTATATATATTTATTATATATTAATAAACCTCATTTTAGTCTCTAACAATAAGATCTGCTCAATTAATAATGCCCATCTCCATCACCTCTCCTTTCACTATCTCGATCGCCTGATTACATCTGAGAGAGAAAACAGGTCGTTGACAAGTGAGACTATATTATCAACTGTATGTCTGTTAATTGTGCTAAAAATAAATTAAATTGTTTTAATTATTTTCTAGCCGCATTAAGTTTTAAGAAAATATAAACTTATGCCTGCTTGCAAATTATGCGAAACTAATAGCATTACGATAAAGTCGTATATTTTGTACTGTTAATGTGATAAAAACATGTCTGCCCAAGTTTAAATGCATCGACAGTAATTTTGCATTTTCCGATTGTCAATGAATAAAGTGTATTTCAGTTTTTCGATATTGATTAGAAATTTCCTATTTTATCAATTCCTATCTTGTGTAATTAGTCTTATGTATAACAAAGAACAAAGCATGTAACAACAACGAGATACTCATATTAATAATACTCAAATATATAATTTTTCATCTGTAGGCTACAATTAATTGTTAATTTTAAAAGATTGTTTAATTTTTATATGCAATAATGACATTTCGATAAGTGCAAAAAAGTCAACAATGAAAATTTATTTTTATCAGAAAAACACAAGAACAGTTATCGAAACTGTAAATGTATCTATCAAAGATCTAATGTTTTTTGCGAAAGTGAATAATAATTTATGATACAAAAATAAAGTAGAGAATTTTTTCATATCAGTATAGAACACTTTTCCAAATATTTTCTTATTATTAGATATTTCCTTGTTTAGTCTTTTTCTTTTTTTTTTTTGCTACGTCGATTCAAGTAGTTAAGTACATTAAATAATAATATATTTGCTTATTATCTTTGTAATTTTTAACTTTTCATAATTTTTTTATTCATTGTACATATATATATATATTCCAAGAATTCGCAATAATAAATTATTAACATCTCGTGTTTTACTTAATTAGCTTAGTAATTGTGTAATCATGTTTTAACTATTGTACTAAGATATCAAAATTACATTATGAATATTGATTATGATAAAAGTTAAAACGATGAATGCCAATCCCTCGTATATTTTATTCGTATCGTTTATTCATTAATATGAATAAATTGAACGTCGCTATCTAATATTTATCCAATATTCCTTTAGAAAGTCAAAAAATATTATAAATAAATTCAGCCGGTGGCAAAATGTGCCATAATTTCTTTTAAATTTCATTCTATTCAAATTAACGAACAAGTCAATAAGGCACAGACAATTAATATAATTAATATATTTTAATATATATATATATATGAATATATTTGAGGACTGAAGCTTATTCTTGTCGAATCTGGCATCGTATTTATAACTGATTGTGGTTTATAATTGAATCGCAATTGCATCACCGTTAAATTTTATTTTTATATAAAAGAAGTCCACTCGACCTTCCGGGCATATTAATTGTATAAAAAGACGTTATGCAAGTCATTATTAAAACAGGTTGGACATATATACAATGTTAATTCGAGTATTTATTGAAAATTGTTTAATTACGTGGATGAAATTAAAGAGAAAAAAAAAATAATTTTTTAAATCATAAAAATTCACAATATGATAGCACATTTAATTGCTTAGTTTTGTGAATTGAGGGATGTTACATCATTTGGTTTAATTTATCAAAAATTTTTATAGCTTATTTGAACTTGTTGTGCATGCAAGTAAGCTAATACGTACTTAGTATTAATTACAATTAGTATTATAATATGTACTCATTGTTGTGTTCTCCGATATTTAAATGCAACTATATAATAATTCTTTATTTATAATTATACATTTTATAAATTTCATTTGCAATTATTATAGCTCTTGGTTATTATTAATCTTGGTGATTGTACAATTTCATTATTAAATTATAAGATGAATTTATTAATTGAATAAAAAAGTACAAAAGCCTTTGAAAAAGATTTTAAAAACTACATGTCCAAAGACAATAGTAATATAATAAAAAATTGAAAAAATAGTTAAATAAATTAGATGATTGTGTATGCCGTAATTATAATTTAATTTATCGAACATACGTAAAAACATACTTTTCAAAAATTCTTCAAAAATATACTCACAGCTGATTTGACACGATGTAATTAATAATATTAACTAATAAATTAACTAATGAGTATTTTAATTCCTTGTTTTATTTAGGATCCAATTATAGAGATTGATAGTCATTTAACGGCAAATGACGTACTTTTATTATTCATAAAAATTAATATTTATAGAGGTATGTAAGTGAAGTTTGTTTTGGAGTTAAAAATAACAATTTTATGTATTGATTGCATAAAACTTAAGTTAGCGTTTATCGATCAATGTTTGCACTGAGTTGATGGAATAATTTTTTTTTTTTCACGGAAATTTTGAAAAATTGGAGACCAAATATTAACGCTTTTCCAATTTCTTTTATGAAAATATTAATTTTGATGTATGTTTTAATAGTAAAATAATTGTGACGTTTGTAATCTTTACAATATTTTATAAGAGAATGAAATTCTTCGATAAGAAAAAGAAAAATTCTTTGACATATTTATTGTATTGAAATAACTGGTGAAAGATATTTTGTTCGACTACAATTTGCATCAAATTTTTCATCATTATGATTTTTTATTGTGAGAAAGCACACAAAGTAATTCTGCTTATACAAAATAATACAGAAAATTATATGAAGCAAACATCAATTGTAGAACATCAATATATAGAAAAATGGTCAAATAAAATATGTTTGTTGCATTAGTAGAGGTGAGCCAATGATTTATAAATCTATTTTTATTTTTTATTTGTACGGCCAAGATAATGTAAAAATAGTGAGTATAGAGTATATGAAAGGAGATGGATGTGCGTGTATTTAGTATTAAATATTATTAGTTTTATAATGTATGTAATGTCGAAGAAAAGCAAAATAAAAATGCGAAAGCCGCATATCAGCGTGCATTTCTTATTCTGAGAATAAAAATCTAAAGTATGAAATTTATTTGAAGATTGAGGAGTCCGGTAGAGAAGTAGGATTGTAGTACATTATCCATCCTCTTTTATTCAAGTTGATATTGAAAATGATTTTGTTCTTACGATGATAGGATAAGGCTGAGGATAAGATGAGATTTTTTAAATGAAATGAGATTTCAACTAGGAATTTATGGCAATACGTGTAGAATCGTAATGAATGTTTTGATTCGGCTGCGTAGAACATTTCTCCGTATATCTTTTTATATTTGTATATTTCATTATATTTATTTGATCAAGCTGCAATTGCAAATATTTTAAAATAATTATTATCGTATAGATTTGTTTAACAAATGTTATGGTGCAGTATGTTGCGTATATATGTTGCAGTATAGTGAAATAGTTGAATAAAATCTATATTGCAAGAGAAAAATTATTTAGATGATAGTTGCTTGAAATGATTCGTAAAATTAAGCGAAATTATTTATTTTTATTTTTAGATTTCGTATGCATTACTAATAGTTTGCTATCTTTTATATTTAATAGATAATTTCATTTTATTTCATTGATTATAGTTTGAATTGTACATATTCAATTAATTAAAGCGAAATTTTTTTAACATAAAAGTTCACCCTAATCTTTTCATATACAAATTTAGTAAAAATATAATACATAGAGTTAAAAATAAGAAGAATGTAGTTTCTCTGTGTATCTGATATTTTTAAATATTTTAAATAAATTGATTCAGTTGATTATGTTGTAATATGAATTCAATCAATTCAATGATAATTTATAAAAATGATAAAAATAAATATATATCTATTTAAGATATAAATTCAAATTTTTTTTTTCGGTTTATTTTTAAATGAGACGGGAAATTGATTTAATTTTATTATTGAAGTAAATAATTTGTAACTTTTAACTACTCTTTTGGGAAGAAAGTTTTATTTGAAAAAATTAAAACTTGATTACAATTTCTCATTTTTGCTAAAATATAATAATAAAACGTTTTGAATCAATGAAATATTCTTTCAGGAGTTTAAATATTTGTTTATAATATATTAAGTGCGTTTGATTAAGATTGTATGAACTATGGACTTTGATATTACGTTTATAATCTACGTAATAATCTATTAAAGTAATAATCTATTAAGTAAAATTAAAAATGTTTTCGTTGGAAAAATCATAGATTTATAGTTCAACTTATAAATTTGTCATTGTCTTTTCATTTGCCAATTTATTTTTATTTAACTTTTCTATTACAATATTAAAGTCACCTTATTATATTGTATAATAAAAAGTTAAAACTTATTTTCAAAAAAAATGGATGGCATTTTTTTATAGTAGTAAAAATTTTTTTTTTGTACGTTTAATATTTTTCATTAATTTTTATTTAAAGAAAAATATTAAATTAAATTTTAATATTAATTTAAACTTTTAAATTAATTATCTTTAAGTCTTTTTATAATATGGTTTCTTTGTTTTACAAAAATAGTATTAAAAAAAATATTAAAAAAATAGTAACTCAAAATTTTATTACAATATATGATATATAAATTTTTACATAATAAAAATTTTTTCTTACAAAAACTTATAATATTATTTAAATAGATTTTAATTAAAATTATAAATATTATAATTCGAAAATAATTTGTCAAGGTAACTTGCTGTTATGACAGATTGTCACCAAATTTTAAATATTTTGTGCGTTATAACTATAAGTTATTTCTGCTCTTATTTAATTATATTAAATAATATTGAATCTTGTAAAAGTATATATATATACACCGAACTCTAAATATACGAAGGAAAAAAGAATAGTTGCTAAGCACACTTAAAAAATATGCGGAGAATAAAATATATTTGTATAAAATAAACTATTGTAATTAAATCGAATTAAATGAAAATTAGAAACGAACCGAATTGTTATATTCAGCTCTAAATTTTCCTCGATTATATGCATATATACATATATATATATGTGTGTATATATATACATATATAAGGCACAAACACAAAATATGACTAAAAATACTCCACTTATTAAATTCGAGTCATTTTTAAAATTCACAAAATGTATTTCTATTATCAAAATTATATTATTATATATAAATTATAATATAATTATATAAGACATTTGATTTTAGATTTATAAAGTAATATACAAAAGTAATTTAAAAACAATTTGCTACTGAGCATTAAATAGTACTTTGAATATTTTATATATTTAAACAGGTGCTTTGTCTCGAATTCAGCAAATAATATTATTATTATTATTGTAATACAATGTAATGTAATTATATAATGAATTGTAAAAATAATTAAGTATCAACAAGGATTTAAAAAGTAGATTTTGTTTCTACTATGTGCGTAATCGTAATGACGAAGAAAAATTGTGAAATAATCTTTAAATTAATTTTCTCTTAATGTATATAAAACCATTGAAGTAAGTAAATTTAAAAATAAAAAAAATCGACGACATTACATAAATGAAAGTCCGCCTATTTATATGCCCGTGCATCTATTGTATATTCAAGAGTTGAAAAAACGTAATAATAAACGAAGATGAAAATAATGTTTATTTCTAAGTAGCAATTAAGTTTTAGCTTTTATTGCACTGGGATAGAATTATTTAAAGCTTCACCAGAAATATAAGTTACAGATTTATTCATCCCACATTGTTTACTTAAATTTCGTTCAGAGAGATTTTTATATTATTTTACACATCAGCATTGTATTCGCAATATTGAGTACAAAAGCTTAAATATTTTTGACAGATGGTATATTTTTATATAACTGGTAATTACACGCGGAATAATAGATTATATCCGTAAAATGAGAAATAATTGCTTTTTAATTGCTGCTTTGCGTATTTCATTATGAAAATTGTCATGTTGATTATTTAGAAAATTAAATATTCACTATTGTAATAAATTTGTCGAATTAGTGTAGAAGCGACTTATTTAACATATAATTCTATTCAATTTTTACAATACTCACAGATAAAAATACTATTTTTCATTAGTTTTATTTCTAATTGTACTTAGCTAAGTATAGGAATAAAATTTTAATATATGAAAAAATCATATGAAACTTTTTAGAAATGACGATTAAGAACATAAGTATTTGAGTAAAACTCACTCGGTGAATTGGTGAAAAGCTTTTATAGTTTTTTTTTTTTTTGCATATTAAAAACGATTTTTTATTCACTTTTTTTTCTTCTTCTTCTTATTGTTATGTTAAGTTTTACGAGGCGACGATACAATAACAATTCTTATGAAAATGAAATGGCGAATTATATTATGCAATCAATTTTAAATTGGAGTGTCCTGAAAAAAGTTTTCTCTTTAAAATAATAAAACTTAACCATCAAGTGCTTTAAATGTAAGGAGTGCTAAGTGTATCTTTCACTTAGCGGAAAAGCCAATTCAATACAACAGTTGTTGATGTCCTTAAAATGATCAAATAGCCGTACCACGATGCTTTTTGAGAAATCAATTTGCAATTATGGTCGGCAATATTAATGCAGAAATTTCGTCATCCCTGCAGTTGTTTGGTAGAAAATCTTCAAAGTGGCTTATCGATTTTCTCATTACTCTACTCAAATAAGTACACACATATAGGGTATTCATTGTCTCGTGTTGGCAATGTAGAAAATGCGAAGAAACTTGTTTATGTGCATAGAACTACATTTCCACTTTAAAAATCACTACTGGCGTACCGAATAAGGCACGAGGTCGTAAATTAAAAAGATTATTCTTATTACGTAAGGCATAATATAAAAATGAGGAGACAATTGACCATAAGGTAAATAAAATAATTCACGTGAAATGTAATTAGAAAATAAAATATAATTAAACGTTGGAGTTTGCGTTGATGTAATAGGCACTTGTTGTCGAAAATTTTTTTTTTAGCAATTTTACGAATACATAATTTATATTTCTTTGTATAAAAATTTGTTAGTGAAATAGTTTTAGGAGATATTTCTCGTGAATTTATACTTTCCATTGAGTTTTTATACTTATAGTGACGTGAAGAAAATTTGAATAATAATTGTCGGATGTGTAAATAATTTGGTAAAATTATTGTAACGTATTGTAACGTATCTTATATGCGTTAGAATTATTATAAATAAATGTATTGTTATTGGTATTATATCTTGGTCATACGGTGTTCAATAGGAAAATATAGAAAGTAATATGATTATATAATGAAATATAATGTATACTAAGATGAGTATTGTGAACTTAAAGATGTGAAATTTCTTTTCCAATTAACAGAATAATAAGAAATTTAATTAGAATAATAAGATTTAATTTTCCATATGCAATATATGATTAAGTGGATAATAACAATTGAACACGGTAAAATATCTCTTTTTTACAATATGCGAGAATAAGAAATTCGGAGGTACATTTCTCTCAATACAAATAATTGAATGTATTTATTCAATAAATAGTAATAAGAAATCAAGCGGCAACAATTGAACCCAATAACTGCATCTTTTTTTATCAATTGTTTCAATTTTTATCTCCGTATGGAGTCTACAAATAAGCACCAATCGATTTTAATTTGCCACAAGTTCTTTGCTCGTAATTCATTTTCGATTGCGTGTATTTAATATCTTTAATTTAGTTTGCATAAAAGGAGAAATTGGCTATTATAAAGTTACGTTTTCAAGAAATCTCAATTATTAAATAGAATTTAGAATTGACTTAATCTATTAAACATTTGTGTACAATTTCGAATCGCTTGCCTAAAATTATCTCTCTATGGCATTGTGAGAACTTTCTTTAATTTTTCTTTTATTATTGCGTACTTTTACTTATAAACGTTGAAATTTGATTTATTCAAAGTACACAGAACATGACTGACTATCCAATATAAATAAATAGCACGTACACGTATAATTTGACGCAAATCTTTTTTGATTTTTTTAAGTAAAATTATTATTATTGCGAATTTAAATTTTAGAAATGAATGTATATTTCTCAAATAATTGTCGTTATTTTTATTTCTATAATTGATGTTCTAACCTTCGTGATAGTGACCCGGTCGATACGAGCAGTAAGGATTAATAACGCGACACATACTACTTCAATTTAATGACTGAATATGATATTACAATAAAGTTATTTTTATTAACATTCTATTCTCTAACTAATCACTTAATGAACAATACTGTATCTTTTTATATTTTGTAACAACGATTTATGTTTACAATTGCACGCAACGACATGATTTTAATCTAAGCAATATGCTATGTATCTCATATGTATTAGAGATGTTATCAATTTAGCTATTTCATTTGTATATTTATTTTAACAAACAAATAATATATATTTTTTAATTTGCTAATTATAAGTGAGTCTTGATTTTATTGAGCAATATTGTGGAACTTGAGCAAATCATTATAAATTTAAGTATTAATTTAATATTCGCATTTGTACTCGTCTTGCAGCAATTTATTTTGTACGGGAATCGTGAATTTCGCTAAAAAAAGATGAACAATTTATGATTTTGATCAATGGTTCTTTGGCATTTCGAGATAATATGCCCAACAACAACACTTCAACGACAACACTCGACGTTAAATCATTTGTCTCGATTCACTGATATCCTATTGTTGTTGTTGTTGTTGCTGTTGTTGTTGTTGTTGTTGTTGTTGCTGTTGTTGTTGTTGTTGTTGTTGTTATCCAAATGAAATTTAATTTCAACTTGATCGCCGTATATATATATCGAAAGTACTCACGTCGAGACGTTTGCTTGCAGTATCTCGTGGAAGCTGGATGGGCTTCGGAGGGAAAAGTCATCGGGATCACCGAACCCCGCAGGGTCGCGGCTACTTCCTTGGCAAATCGCGTCGCCGACGAGAGGAATTGCATTTTGGGCACCGACGTTGGTTACGCAATACGCTTCGATGACTGCACTGATAGCACAACAAAAATCAAGGTATTGTTCATCCGAGTTTCAGCTTAATAAACTTTAATTGGAATCCGTCTTGTCTTATGTATTTTTATTCTCCTTGTTGTTTGTATGGTTCTGTTTACGTGCTACGTGTTCGTTAATTTGTGGAAGATGTGATTGCTCCGCAAAAATGGCAAAGCGCAAAGGAAATCTAAAAACTTTTATCATTTACTTTTGTGCTCATTGAATAAAGTTTATACCTTGAATGTTCTTGGAAAAGCATTTACCCGAATGTAATTTATTATGATATATATATGTATATATAAATTCGGTATGCATTGTGTAAATGAATGTTTGCCTCTAACTCTTCTTGGCGTAATTAAAAATATTTTAAGTACGTGGAAATATCGGTTGTTTTTTTGTTTTTTTTCTTCTTTTTAATAATGTTTGCTTTTAATAGGAGACTATCTTGTGTGATTCTCTACAATCTCTCCGTACTATCGATTTTAATAGTTACTAGTATTACTACAGATTTTAGTATGTGATCGTAGTTGATTTAAAATTTTAGAGCTAGAAGAATGAATTATAATAGAATAGTTAAATAAGAAAAAAAACTTATATAATTTTAATGTATAATGAATGTTCCCTAAAAAATTCTTGAGAAAAAAAGTCTCCGAGGGGAATATTTCTTTCTATAGAATTAATAATTACAAGATGAGTATGCTTTTATGGAAATCTTACTCCAAGATTTTTCAAGTGTTTATATTAAAGAAATTAATATTTTAAAAATTAACGCGGACAACAAATAGACATTCGTTTTATGAGAAGAATAAAAAAAAAAAAAGTCATCTTATTAATAGTAAATGTAATGACAAATTTTATCCTAATTTTGCATTGGAAAAGCTAATATTTTGTAAATTTAATTTATAAGCTTTAATATCGTAATGTGAAACAACAATTACAACCTACGCTGTACAAATTGAAAAGAATTTACTTATTTAACAACGTACATTGACATTCTTTCACAGTTCACATACCAAATTAACATTTACTAGCTGAATTGTTAAATGAATCTCGTTTGATAGTCAAGTAAATTTATTTGACTAAATGCGCCGATCGTTGTAATAAAAAATTTAAACGAATGATTTTATCCACATGAATATGTAAAGATTAATTTTAACATGACACAATTAATTTTATTTTAAACATAGTGAACAAAAAATGTTACGCCTATATTCCCTTCTACGACGAAGTATTTATTCATTAATTATTTAATTTGATCATTTACAAGCGTGTATTTTTAATTATTAAAATCTTCAACTCAATAGCATTGACAAATTTTAATTCAATTATACATATAATTCTTCAAAATTCTTTGTAAAATTTCGTATAAATTTCCATTCTCTAATTCAATTATAGACTTGATTTTTGTCTGTTTATGAAATTTTATTAAGAATTTTGATTTGTTGGTGCAATAACATTACAAAGAAATGTACTCCGTAATTCGCAATTTCCACTATTGCTCTATATTTCTGAATTTTAAAATTAAAAATTCTCTTTATCCACGTCACAAGTAAAAAATAAAGGAATTTATAATAATTTAATCCACAACAAAATTATATTCACCTTATGTACGCAATGTACGCGAGTTTTAGCCTTAAAAAGATATTATTTACGAACAATTTAATCATGTTTTACATTGTATATTGTGTATTGTGTTTATGAGGGAGAAACTTTTATAAAAATAAAAAAAAAAAGAAAATATTGATTCTGCATTTGGATTTTCATTTTTTCAACATAATCTTTATATATATATATATATATATATATATATATATTTAACATAATTTGGGATATCGAATCGATTGAATCATAGTGTAACAGTGAGAAATTAAAATATATATATTTTTTTTACACCTAAATTTATATTTCAAATGCGTACAACAGTTGGATGAATTCATTTAGAATGGGCAATGTTTGTTTTATCTACAATGTGGAGGGTATGAGGAGGGTAGATTGGCGAAAATATATCGTAAAAGAAAGTTAAAATTACAATGAAAGTAATGTGTATTGAGAATAGTCACATTTGCTAATGGTCAATGGTGTCGATATTTTTCAAACCGACTTTTAATGACTCGTTTCCATTATAATCTATAAATAATTTGTAATATTGGCATAAGGTAGCAAATACTTTGCTAACAAACTGTTCTTTTGAAGTGGCTAATATATTGCAAGCTCAAAGTATAGTATTTGTATAGTGTTTATTTAAAAAATGTCTGTTCCAAAACCTCTGCAGATGTAACTTGAGGCAGATACTAAAGTGATAAAGCTCAAAGACATTATTAACATTGCATTAAATTTTCTTCTAAGAATTTTTAAGACATTTCTATATGTTAGAACAAATGATGAAAAGTATGAGAAAAATTTACCCATTAACATGTTTTCAATCTCACTCGCCATTTTCTTCGTAAATTTCTCCAACGATATTACTCCAATTCTAAATAAATCTACCCCTACTTATTATTGTCAATTAAATTAAAATTATAACGTTCAATGAAATTTTTGTTATTAATAAAATATTTGTTCATTTTTTTTCATCGTCTTAATTGTCAGGAGAAATAGTTTTAATCCTAAACTGTATTATTAACTTTGTCCGAACGCATCTAGTAATTGAAATGTGTACGTCGTTTAATTAACGCTAAATAACCATCCAAGCATGTTCCAAGAAAAATATTTACACCTCTATGTAATAGATCGACGCAATTTTGCCAAAAAAAAATAATGTAAATTACATACAATTATTCCAACATTTATAAACTTTGAATAATATATATACATGTATATATATATGTATATATAAATTGTTATGAAATAACAATTTACAAGTATTTTTACAAGGATATTTATAAAAGTTATTAAAAACTAAACTATTAAATTATGAAAAACCGAAGCTGTTTTAACACTCTTGCTTGTAAATTAATCGAGATCGTACACTGTTTATTATTTGCTTTGTACTCGTAACATTATATATATGAGTTATCCAATTGCCACACTTGCTTGCTTACTTACGTATTATCATTCGAAAACCAACATGAGCGATAAATTAGAGAAATTTTCATTATTAATACTACAATTGCAACCGTGTCCTTCTGCCTCGTTATTTGGCGCACTCGGTAAGAAAGAGATCGATGCTGCTATCGACATCTAATTATACGAATGGGCAACTGCGAAGCACACACATGAGATTATATTTACGATAAACGTGAGATAGTGGCCATGAGAAATGTTGGCACATTCTTTTCCTCGCAATATATTTTACGAAAAATTTCATAGACCGAGAATACAATGAAATTTAACATTCTCTATTATAAGCACTTAAGTTGCGATAAAAACTTTACACCACCAATCAATTATCATACTTTTCGATAAGAGCAATATATAGCCAATCATTTATTAACGTTAAAATATCAATGTCGAGTTGTATCTGTAATTGAGAAATGAAAGAAAGATCCATTGTTGTTGTTGTTGTTGTTGTTGTTGTCGTCGCGGCCTTTTTTTATAAATAAAATTCAAGTAGGGGATTAATCTTGTCGGAAATGAGGACTCGTGTGAAATAAACTTCACCTTTCTCTCTTTATCCGCAAAAGAGATATTGCGGATAATTTCTAGCTCATAACAATCGCTCTTATTCTTACTTTTCTTTATATTTGAGTAGGAGTTTCCCTGACCCACACAGGCATCCCAATAAATATAGCTCTCGCACACGCTTTTCTAATTATATATAAATTTGCGTTACTATTTCCGCGCGTGTTATTAATTACAAAAATTTTTACTCGGCAAAATATTTCAATTCCGTCCTATTTTTAAAGAGCCAAGACGACATACTCTAAATTCGCTATTTACCATCCAAGTTGGCGGCGAGTGAAAGTGAATTGAAGCAGAGAAATGCAGATATAAACACGATTGGCTTTAAAAGTATTGGCCTTACTTTGCAAATATTATATTGATGTGTAAACGATGATTTTTAAATATATATATAAATACTTTTAAAGACCGAATATATTGCAATCCTATATAATTAATAATATTCTATCAATGTATGCAAATGCTTATATTTGTGAAATGTGTGTGTGTGCGTGCGTGTGCGCGCGCGCGCGCTATCAGAATTATCGATGTCAATACGATTGGATTGAGAAAAATTGACGTCGATTTACGCGCATCGAATACATTTGCAAATTTTTAATACGTTGTTGCTTATTTCCAAGATTTCTTTTATATGTCCCTATTAGTTATTAAGTTTATTGGATTAATTTTTAACTTTAAATACTCGATTCAAATCAATTATAAAAATAATTGGCAATCGGTTAAACAAATAATGGATTATGCAATGTGACTCGATTCGAGTGATTGTAATTATGCTTCATTTTGCAAATAAATTCCATCGATAAAATGCAATACTACTGACCATTAGGCATTTCAATGCAATCCGAACAACACTTTTCGCTCCGACTTTCCCCCCCGCCCCCCTTACTTCCCACCCAGCCGTTCGGTTACCGTTGCAAAGTTTTTAAATAAATTACGCTTATTTTATCTGGCCTTATTCACAATAAACTACGACTACAAAAATAAAGATCGCGCATAAAGTCGCGTGTATCCTAACCAAGTCAAATTCTTGAATCGCCACCACTTGTGTGGGTGGATATAAATGTAGCGCTGCTAAATATTCATTGCGAATCCAGAGATCGGGTTGCTGGGGACACAGATGAGGGGGGTGAGGGGGGGATTCAGATTTCGCAGAATGTGCGTCACGTATAGAATCTCATTTTAATCGGACGACGTGATTCCGAATGGGAGATAAGATTTTTCTTTTGTTTGAGCTCTGGGTTGCGCGAACTTGCGCGTATTCCTTGTGTACGAGGCCGAGATTTATTCCGAGCTCCAGTTATTCCGAGCTAAATTGACTTCCTCGATATTGGCTTTCAAAACAAGCGTTAGAAATATTTTGCATTGTTGGAGAATCGTCTATCAATTCGTTTGTTGAAGCGTGCAGTAGTGGTAATCGTGAGAACGACATGACATTTCAAAATCGCGCCAAGTTCTTGAAAACTTTGTTATAAATAAGCTGGGCTATAAATAAATAAATAATAATAATAAGCGAAAGAAGTGTGAATTCCGTTGGCATTGTAGTTTCCGGTTATAATATCACGAGTTCTTCTTGATAATAATATTTATTCGATAATAATAATATAACCTTGGAAAAGAGACACGAGTGGTTGCATTGCTCGGCTATGGGGTTTCGAGCAGCAAAAGTTCATGCTTGTAACGTGCAATTGCAAATATAAGCTGCGCATGATTATAAATATCGATGACAATGGATTAAGATGTGGCTGTCAATGATTTCAACGAATGATATTTTATACTTGCGAATTATTTGACGAATGATACATTATATAGTCTCATCGATCCTTGGTAATAAATAAGCGGAACGAAATTTATGTGCAAATGTGTTATTATAAAAGTGGAGCAAAATTCAAGGCTCCGTTACAGAAAAATCGAAAGATTATTAAAAATGGAAACCTTATCTTAACGCTCTTAAAAATCTAATATCGTGGAGTTTAATATTTCTTATCAGATCTGAAAGAACGAGAGGCCATGCTATATTAATTTTTAAATACACGTTCGTATCAAATGCACTTTTTATTTAATCTTTCTTGCAGGCATATTTAAATTTATTTAAAAATGTATTCTACACAAATATTGCACGCTTTTCCGAAGTTGATTGTTTCTATATTGTCAGTTTATAATGACGAGGAGGACTTGTAATAATACAGATTACATATCATCTTTATCAAATCTTCTATCTTTCAAATTCATTCCTCATTTCATACAAGACATTTGGCGAATAAAAGCAATTATTTTTAAAATATATAGAAATTATATAATTACACGGAGTGAAACAATACAATTTCGTATCTCTGTCTATAGCTTTTAACATTTGAAATGCCGTGTGTATTAAAACTCTTTTTTTTTATAGATTTTGGCGTTAATAAATAAAAGAATTTAGAAGACTATAATGTTTGATAATTCGTATCTTTTTGAAAATCACAATAGATAACTAATCCCTCGATCTATTTTACTATTTACTATAAATAATTGTAGCGAAACTTTTTTTATCTGTAAACATTTCTCAAAATTTATGGCAACTAAAGAGTTATTTTATAATAATAATAATAATAGTATATAATACCATGGAATTTTAATAAAATTGAATGTCAAAATGCATGATCAAATGTCCAATTATAAATTATTTCGCACAAACTTTGTCTGACTCTAATATATAATAATGCTTTTTCTATATTTTCTTTACTCCCTCGAATATTCTTACTTCAATAATCCAAATGTATAAACCAGTTTAATAATCTCACGCGATGCAGACAATCATATAAACAAATAAGTTGAAAAAAATCATTTTGACAATTAAGTGTTTTTAAAAGCTTCTCTACCTTTTCAGTCCATCAATGTACTTTGAGTTGATAAACTATTTTGAAAATTACAGTGGCAACATTGGCCTCTCACGATTACACGTACTACTACTACTAAATACATAACTTATTTTCAATTTGTTTAAAAATTATTCCTATTCTAAGATCCTTTTCTCTGCATTATTTTGAAATGTTCATTTAAATGGCAAAATAATTAATATAAATTTTCTCTTTTGACACGATGACGAGTTCTTTTCAAATTAAATGCACAGACAATACAATAATTGCCACTATAATTTACTTGGCTCAAGATAGTCAATATATTTGTCAATACACATTCACAACACACTCTTCTTTTTACACGATTAATTATTAATTAATCGTAATCTAAATTGTCATTGGCAATACGATGTTTATATCAATGAAATGCCAGCCATCCGTTAGAATACATTTAAACAAATGAATTTGTTCCTTACCGAGATTTTTCAAATGAAAGCTTAATGCGACGAGTAAATTTATTATATACTTTTTGCAATAAAGAATTTGATGGAAAATTTGATAATTTTTCAGAAATTTTTGTCTTCCTTTCGCAATTAATACAAGTTATCCAAACAAATAGAACTCGTTGGCGTTTGCTACTCTTGATATACTGATATACTGAAAAAAAAAACATCCTCGTGATGCAAATGCTCGATAATTTTACATTTGACGACGATCTATCCATTCGATTAGCTCTAATTAATTAACGCTCGACAAATACACCAAATAAGTTCTAATTATTAATTGTTAATCTATTTTCAGTATCTGACGGAAGGGATATTATTACGAGAGATGATGGGCGATCCATTACTCACGAATTATAGCGTCATTATCTTGGATGAAGTCCATGAGAGAACGATGCTGACTGATATTATAATGGGCCTCCTTAAGAAGATTTTAAGGGTAATAAATAATGCCAGTGTGCAACCACGTTTTTTAATTTCCAACCACGTTTGTTGTATGTAAGTATTGATATTAATGAGAATGAAAAACATTGTTCACGGAAGAATATTAAGTGTGCTATAATAACATTTATACAGCGAGTGTAAAAGAAGTATTTGAAATTTATCAAAAATTGTTTGTAGACCTTATATGACTCGTCAATTGATCAATGTAAAAAAATTAAGTATTTTCATGTTTATTAAAGTCACAATAATGTATCCTAATAATTTGTATAAATTCCACGTTTATCTCTGATCCGTAGTCATAGTAAATAATTGCAATTGTAAATATTTATTTTCTTTGAAACAAAAAAAAAAAAATGTCAGAAAATCGAAAGGATAAGAAATAGAATTATAAATTGTTATATTGTAAAACACTTGTTGAAGTTTAATCAGCGATTTTTATGTCATTTTTATGCTTTTAAAAGACGATGATATATGACAGTATATCTTAGACGGAGAAGATATGAGGTCAATGTAGATTACTGACGTCATCGTCTAATTGGAATTATATAAGGAGGTACGGAAAAAAATGATCCAAGTGTTTCATTCGCGTATTTCAATCATTGTTGTTTTGTAATTTTTCAGAAATTTTAAATCGACACACACATACAATTATTGAAAGCTTAAGCCTTTCACTGTTTATCATCGTATTTTTTGTCGATTTTCAAATTAAAATTGAATAGGAACACTATATATATGATAGACTATGGATATGAGAAAAATTCACCTCATGCCACATCGTAGACAGCGTATGTTTATCAATTTTATCCAAATAACTTCAGTGATTCGTATGTTTAATATGAAGTATAACATTTAAAATTTGTATCACCTTTTCTAAAACAAGACTTGTATTTCGTAGCTCGCAATTTATCATTGTTGTCATATATATA
>JAPYYT010000666.1:0-41591 GCA_030522565.1 Ceratosolen corneri | reverse complement strand
GGGGCGGTGGAGGGGGGCGAGAGAGTAGAAGTTATAGGCAAAAACATGGTCTTACACCCATGGGGATTGGTACTCTTGAAGGCGACGTCGAGTGGAAAATTCCAAACGGCAAGACGGCGAGCATCGTTACTGCAGTTACTCATTTGGGACAAACCTTCCTCGATTCCCTGCAAATAAACAAAGTATTACAATCCATTATTCGCTCATTACTTACAGACGAACTTTGCCGAACGAGATAAAATTGCCAAACAATACAATTTTATAAGACACATACGCTTCACAATAACAACTTATATAATTAATGATTTTCATTGAAGTTTAATATGGCTATTGTTGGCGATTTTTTGTTTAAATTTTCAATTCGAAGGATGAATTTTCTTAATTATTTAATTTCTCGTATTCAGTAATCAAGATTCTTAAGCTCATTGACATCCAAAATGCTTTAGATGCATTACAAAAGTAACGCAAAACATCATATCCTATATACATGCCTTAACTCTCTCTGAGAAATATAATTCTTAAATAATTCATGGATTCTGCAATAATTAAGGAATGCGTATAAAAAGAAAGAAGACGAAGAAAAAAATTAATGAAAATATAAATTATTTGAATACATATGATTAGCATAAAGTGCTTGTATTTACTTATATTAATATATACACGATATAGTTAATTTGAGGAATAAAATTTTTACGATCAACTTTCTATTTGACGATGCAGAATTTTTAATTCCTTTCTGTCGTAGCGTTATAACTAGTTCGTACCGTTCGAATGGAGAAAAGTAAATTAAGCGAATATAATGAAAGAGAGAGAGGTATCTTATGTTGGGTGCAGTTATATAAAGGTTAACTAATGAAGATTACTTCATTTATAAATGATTTGAGAAAAAAAACTTTCAGATAAGAAAAAGGATAACTGCGTAAACTATCAATTACTCTCATTTCATTTTATTCGACAAGGTGTAACAATTCGTCTTCGTAATGCACATTTCTTCGTATATCCATTAATACCTATTATTTTCAATTCAATTAAATTAAATTGAATTAAAATCTGTTGAAATTGTCAAAGAAGAGCTTTAATATTAGTATTTGAAGAATGTAACTTGAGAGATACTCGAGTGAATTATATAAAAAAAAAAAGGGAAAGGAATACTCCTTACAGGAACACTTCATAAAAAATAAATAAAATGTTATTCACTTAGCAGAATAATAATGATTTATTTACTTGGAAATCTACAATTTACATTATTCTTAAGATGATTTCAAATGGAGCTAAAAGATTAATTAAACTACCAAGATTATATTAGAGCATTAAATAATTATAAAATTAGTAAAAATAAAAGTGCTGCTTGTATGAACAATCGAACAGGTGTTGTTAAAATTGTCCATGTATCATATTATTATTATAGAGAACCGAGAAACATTGTTTATATTAATAAAGTCTCTCGCGCATTCACATATTCTATATTAAAATATTTATTTAGTTATCGTAAAAGAATTCCCAGAGTTTTAAAGTTACATTGAAAAACTTTCCTTTTTTTTTTTTCTTCTTCTTTTAATATTCAAATCTTCCGCTATCCTTCAATGCTCTTATTATTTATATGGTATTAAATATTATATGACTTGTAAACATATAATGTAAAAGTATTTCAGTTTATTAAAAGAATAAAAATTTAATCCAACTTTTACAACGTTTTAAAGTAGAGACCATACAATTTTCGTAATAAAGTATACATTTACATATATTATATGGGACTGGCAATAAAAATTAAGTAAGCGTATTCAGAAAATTTAATTAATATTCAGATTACCCCGATATTGACAAATCTACCGTTAAAATATCGTAAGTGAAAAGACATGTCCTGAAAAAAATTGAGTGCAATGATATTTTGACAAGAATTTAGTAACTCTTATTGAAAATCATACCATTAATTTCCATCGGATATTGTAGCCGAAATAAAAGTTATATTACCAAATTATTTTCCTTAATAAATAAGCAATTCCTCATAGTGTAACATTTAACTTTCTTCAATTTCTTTTCAATTCAATCATTTTAATTTTACGACTTTAACAATAGGCACACACACACGCGCAAGCACACCCGCACGCACAAATAGCTATATATACATATACATATATTGTTTACAATATCATTTCGAAATGTACACTAGGAATGAGTTTAATATTTCATTTATGCATTTTTAAATTAATGCTTCTATTCATTAAACTTCCTTTATGCAAATTTCAACGTTAAAATTCAATCTTTACGTTTCAACGGAATTACAATTTATTATTATTTAAATAAAAACTGCTAAAACTGAAAATAATGTGCTCAAAATACAACAATATACCTTGTAAAATTTAGTAAAGTAATATTGTTCTTTTCTGAATTATAAAAACACTTTTCAAGAAATATTAACAAACAGCATTTCAAAGAATGAAATGTATAAAAATATACAAGTATTAAACATTAATTGTATAAATATTTTTTAAATATTACTAAACGATATCAACGAATTGTTGGGATAATCATAATTTTCTATTTGTTTTATATATCAGTCGCTACATTACCAATTCACGTTCTTTTATTGCCATTTTGTTCCAATGTTATCAAATAAAATTAATATTTCTTGGAATAACATGACGTGTACATAAATGCATTTATACATATACGACAATGAAAATAATTACTTAAATATTGAAAAAAGTTTATAAAATGACATTTATAATATAAAACTAACTACTTCTTTTTTTTTAAAATATTTTATTACTTTTTGCAGATTCAATAATATTTTCGAATATGTTTTGTAAATTTTCATAATAAAAGAATTCTGTACTCTTTATTTTGGCAATTTTGTACTTTTATTATATATTTAACAATGGAAATAAGAGAAAAATATGGAACATAAAAATATATAATACCAAAATTGTTATAAAGATTATACAAGCAACGAGATTTTAAATAATTAAATAAAATTTAACAATTTTTAACAAACTAAGTATACGCTAAAGCTATTACATAATTTTTTTTTATTTATTAAAATTTTAATATTTTAATTAAACAATATAATGCCATTCGCGTTATATTATATTTATGCGACAATGAAAAATTATATATACACATATACATATATATTTTAATTGCTAAATTTAAGAACAATTTTCAAGGCACACTTTAAGAACAATAAATCTTTTATTACTCTTTGAGTGTATTGAAATGTTTCGTGTTTACGCTACTTGCATATTTTTAATTTTAAATTCAGAAAATTATATGCATAAACCGTCCAATCGTATTACGACATTTATATAATAAATAGTGTGCAATATATCGTTAATTATAAGTGTAATTAATTATTAAAGTTCTTTCTAATTTATAAATTTTACAAATGAACGTTAATTATTCCGTTTCCATAACGTTTGTATAATTTTGATATAAATATAATAATGAATTTTTAGAAAGATAAAATTTACATATTTTATCATTGCCGAATGCAAACTAAATATCAAACGATAAATACGCACAGCTTTAAATTGTTATTAACATTTTTTTAAACGTATTTTGCTTTCGCTGAGAAAATACTTTATTTAGTTGAAAATATTATCTACTTACGCTCGTTTGGGAAAATCATTTAATATCCAAGCACAAGTAATACAGCTTACACTTACTCCCATAATGTAATAATGACGTTTGTAACGTCCAATTACTTTCTAAAGATCCAACAATACCAACAATATAACGTGCGAATGTTGAATTTAAAGGAAGAATCAATGGAAAACGCCATTTCCCACATTTTCCTTAATGTTTGTTGCTCCGCAAGAGCCTATACTTTCAAATTCAACAACAAAAGCATTGAGCCATTTATCGCGGAGCACAACAGCGTTTCAATCATAAAGCACGCACACACACACACACAGGGCAACTTCGACGTGTCGGACTGAGAAGGTTAGAACAATTGAGCTCTCCAACAGAATAAAACATGCTAGCAACTCTCACCGCGAGGACACTCCATTCGGGTCCGAAATGGTAGGCGTACTTGCAGTAGGCGTTGCTGACCTCGTAAAAGTCCGCCGACTCGACGGAGCCGCTGACGCTAAGGAAGAACTCGCCCTCGACGCTCATCCTCGTCCACCTCCTGGCCACCACCTCACTGCCCGTCCGTCCGCCTCGATCTTTTCTGTTTACATGCGAGGCGTCGCCATGGCGACCTCGAGCCGCTTCCTCGTGCACCCAATTACGCGCATCTGGCCAGGCACGCTGCTGGAGGGCCTCCAAGGGCCGTCTGTTGTTGCCTTACAATGAAAACATTGGCGGCCCGTAGTCGGCTTTAACCTCAACGCTTAAAAGTGTGGAATGAAGCGTGTAAGTGGAGAAATTATATCGATATTGGATAATTCATTGTTAATTGGAGTTTTGGTTGGGCGTTGAGGATAAGTAGGGCGAGCGTGCCGCGCTTGTTCTTTGCGACGTATGACGGGAAATTCAAATGGGTCTGTTTGCGGAATTAAAAGACTTTTTATCTACGCGGGCAGCCTTTGAAATAACGAATGGGACACTGAAGAGAGAAAAATCTGAAATTGCGTGTGGAAAAGTATAGAGTGTAATGCTGGCGACGACGAGCTCGGATATGAAAAAACGAAGAGGAGAATTTTCAATTTCTCGAAAAGAAATTCATGTTAAATATTATTGTCGTATAGTATTATATGAAATTTAAATATATCCCAGATAAAGTTAAACGACTGGATATCGATCGATTCCAATAGAAAAATGTATACAATATGTATAAGATCTAATGTCCGCGAGGTAGATAGAATGTAATGCATTTAATACATTTAAATGTAAGGTATTTAAAGATAATATAAGAGAGAGAGATGACGGTTTACGAATTAAAAGGCAAATCCATTCTATCCAAACTTTAGTTTCAGTAGTAGTAAGTATTGGTACTAGTATTAGTACAAATGAAAATGAAGTATTATTATTATTGTTGTTGTTGTTGTTGTTATTGTTATATGGCCAATGTAAAAGAGGAAAAGAATTTTGAAAATAAATGTTAAATATCCACTTAGGACGAGCGTGAATTATTGTAAATTTTTACGTTATTTACAATAAAGATTCGTCATACCGATGTTTAACGACAAATCATTAAACTCATTTCCAAAATACTTATTCTCGTGTACATTATCATTATTGTATATTAATATAATTTGATGAAATTCCTCGTATAATTGTATGATATCTCGTTGTATTGATCGTACGTTGAAAATGTAACGATACGACGCAAAGTCTTTAACTATTATTTTAGCTAAGCTTTGGAAAAACCTTTTTAAATCTCTTTCTTTCGCCCCTTAAACAGTGTATAAGTGAGGCTGGAAATAAATACAAGAAAAATGGACGTGGAAAAGTACTTGGGAAAGTGACAAAAAAGTCTCCGCCGAGACATTGGTTATCCGAATCTTTTTATGCATTCCTCTCGGCTATACGACATCTCTTCTTCTACGTCTATGTCTCATTACCTTAATATGCTTGTTATCTTTCAGAAGTTCACTCTTGAACTGCGTCTTCAAATTCAATATCTCCTTTATAGTGCTCTGTTATCTTCACCTCCTTACTTCGTTCCTCTTATAATTCAAATCGTTTAGCCAATTAATGCTCACATCTCTCATTGTTCCTTGTGTACAATTTTCAAGAGACGAACTTATGTTTAATTGCATTTTAAAACTCCCCACGATGCAGCGAACTTTATAAAATGCCATTTCGTTGGGATGTACTTTGAAAATATTATTACTCTTGGGTGACTATTTGTCTTGGATGAGCAGGTGAAAGCAGCTTTGTATGAATTCGGAGTAAATTTCATTCTGCCAATAGAACCGAAAATCCTCACTCAAAAAAAACTCAATGAAAATTACTCCACTACTAGGATTGCTTAATTATGACAAATCCTATGATAAATGCACGGCAGTTATTTTCGGACAAGCGCACACAAGTCATTCTCACTCTCACCAATACACACGTCCGAGCCTTAAAAAGTTATTTGCCATATAATCTTATATTAATAGCCCGGATATTATCGTCCGCCTGATATGCGGCATAACGATTTTCAAACTACTGAATTTTATCGCTGACCATGAGTCTTCTTATCAAAATCCCATAACATCATTAATGCTAAGGAGCTCCGCGTCTCTTACCTTGTCGAGCGCCATCAAAGAGCATCGATAATGTCCAGTAGCGTCTCGATGACAAAACCTTTGGCAACCACGCGAGCAAAATAATTCTGAGGCTTCTGCCTGCCCAACTTTACTCGCCACGGCAAATATGTCCTTAAAAAGAATGGCCGCGTTAGTGACGGCGATTTCATATTGAAGTTCATCAGGAGGGACGATATTCAACCGTGGCAGCAGCAGCCTACCCTACCCTCCCCACAGACACCATTAAAGCTCCGTTCCTGTACCCCTCATGCTCCCTCTTATCGAGCTAATATCTTTATGCTGGGGTGCAGAGGAGCGGCCGCGGCTCTGATTTCCTGAGCATTTCGATGCTTAAGTAGTGATTATTCACACTTCTCCGCGACATAACTTTATAAATTTGACCCGGATCTTTTTTTATCAAGATGAGGCTGTCGACGGTGAAACAGCTCGTAATCCTTGGCCGCTTTACGACTTGCACTATCACATCCCCGGGGACAATGGCTATCCAATCGTTTAGCACTACAATGCAAGATCAGTCCGTTTCGGAGTTCATTTTTAGTTTGAGTGATGCACAATTAGAAAGTCAATCAACAAAGTCCCACCCAACACCTCGAAGCTCGGCAGTCCAACCCACAAGAAAATCCCTTAAAAGTATTATGGATAAATCGCGTTGTACTTCCGGCCTGAATTGTATAATCGGCATTGCTGGAATACTAATTAAATTGACAAAAGCGCAACGCAATTGGTACTTTAGCCGCCAAAAGGAAACCTTTCATTTTGAATGTTCATATTGAAATAGACAGGACACTTGGCGCTCGCGTTCAACCAGCAATCTCTTATCGCTATTAGTCAGGAATAATGCTGGATTTGTAAGTGGATAGGACTTCTGGTGTAAGAGCAGGAAAGATCGATCTCTGGTCCAACAATCCTCGACAAGTTTATCGACAATTTATAGACGGCCACCTGTCGTATCTCCAACCCGACAAATGCGTTGAAGGGCTCGTGGCTTTATCTGCGAGAGAATAAGAAACTCATCACTTAAGCTCTACAGTGCTTCACGCGTAACGAGCAGCACTTGAAATAATTGAATTAAGACTGGGACTGCAATTTCCAAGAGATCTCGGGAAGATCTCGATTATCTATTGAGATTCGGAAAACAATACCGACTGCCTAACGTATGCACACTGTTATTACACAACGTGACCAATGTTCCAGTTCCAAAGCTCTTTTCAAATTGTCATTACAAAGCTCGTTACCACAAATATTTAATATACAATGTTTAATAGCAATCAATTAATGGGATTTTTGAAGCATATTTAAAGAATATCTTTAAAGTTTGTTCATAGATTAACATTTGTTCAATTTATTAATACTTTATTTATCTTTAAAAAGTAGGTTCACTTACAATTCAAAACAATATCTTTCCAAAATTAACAATTGCATCATTTGAAATTCAAAAAATATACAAAATATGCAAAAATATGCAAAAACACAGAATTTCAATAATTCCACGACTAATAGGTCATATCGTTATTTTCTCTATTTAAAATCAAAAATAATAAATGTCATTGGATTCTTTTATTTATAAAAGTACAAAATATAATTAACAAAAATATCGCTAAAATATCGAATACTTTCACAATTAATATAACTATTGTCCACTTCCATCCACTGCCAATTGAATTCCCGGATGTTGCAATATTTTTAATTGTAATCTCTTTGGCTCCTTAACAACAAAGACAATAGTTTCGCTCCTTACATTTTAATTCAATTCCCTATATAATACCTATTAGTGCTTATAATTTACTTCTTTCGTATAATGTTATCCTCGTTCTATTTAAACGTTTTCGTTCCATCGTGTATTCTATTACTTTTTACACCCTATTTGAGATACACAAGTGCAGCAGCTTTAAATTTTAATAAATTTCTAAAATCTTAAAATCATTAATAAAATCTTTAAGAAAATCGATTAAGATTAAAATAGTTCAAATCATACCAACGGTTGCTTAACATCTTCAAGTAATATGTGAAGAGTATATGGAAATAAAATGATAAAGAATTATTTCATCTTACTATAATTGTTACATTTGTTATTTTTATTCGCCATATGCTTAGACAAGTCATTGAACTTGATTAAATTTAGTCACTATTTATCAAATTCAGCTGAAATTATCTATTCAAACATTCACAAACACAATGACAGATAAATTTATTTATAATAAAATTGCCGTCCATTCCAATATACATAGAAGGCTGACTGCGATCGAATATTCATTAATACTCATTCAATTATTCTTATAAGTCAATAAAATATGATTATAAAATGTCTTTTCTACATTTAAATTCGACTTAAATTATTTAGAGTATATTTTATTAAAATAAAACTTTTTATACCATTAAAATATATATTTAAACTTGCATGACAAAAATAATGTGTATTTTATATATATATATATGTGTATATATGTATCATGTAATTACGTGTTCCGATGATTATTGCTTTGAATTGTAATTTTATAGCAAACTTTTGTAATATTACAGTTAAGGGGAAGTAATTTCAAATAATAAGTATTAAGATTTTTTTGTTAATTCTTTATTCAGCTTTATTTATCGCAAATATTAACAATGATTCGGTCATTCAATTACAATATAGCCACTCGGTACACTCGCACGCAAGTGCTCGAATGATAAAACTGCTTACAAGTTACATGTATAGAAATCAAAAAAAAAAAACAAAGTCGCGAAATTTATACATTATATACTGGAAAGAACTGCGACAATTTTTTTCAATGCACAATCAATTATACATTACATATAAAATTCTGCTTCCCTCAATAAAAATATGTACATACGATTTGTAAAATTCGTAATGAAATAAAAAACTAAGCTCAAGTCTGATAATTGACATTTCTATCTCGTAATCTACAAGTTTATCCTACTTTTATGGATTTAGAAGTAAGATAAGCTTTCGATTAACAATTCGTGATTCGAGTAAATTTGTTCTCGTGCCTCTTACCTTTCAACATTAATTTGAGTGATTCGAGTTCATTGAACGTATTGTTTTGTATAGATTTCTTAAAGATTATTTCTCATCCGAAGTAATAAGTGAAATTTCATATTCTTGGCATATTTTCTTCGTAACTGTATATTTTGCCATTAGACGTACCTATCAAGTGGTTCCCTATAAAACATGCCCCCGTACTTTATTAATTCATGCATAGCAATTTCATAAAACGAACTTTAATAAATATATATATAGTTTAAGTTTGACACGAATGTTTTTGTCTCTTGTTATTTCTTCTTTTTTTTTTCTTTTGTAAATTTAGTCCTTTGTACATGCTTAAAGAACAATTGTTCCGATTTCCTTGTCAAAATTTTCTATCCGTTAGCTTACTTTCTTTGCTTATTACAATTATTAACTACATAATTATTTAGTTAACAGCTCATTCGGTACATTATTTCCTACGACGATTCGATAAATTGGATAACAATTTTGAAAAAAGCCATCGGCAGGAAAGAAAATACGTAAAATCATTGCCGCGATCAATTTTTCTAATATTAATCAGCTCTGGGCGTAACTGTTTGAAACGTGTTCATTGTGTTACGTAGTGCCAGAGCATTGACTTTACTTATTGGAAGCAATTTCTTTCATGCGATTGAGCGCTGAACCGGCCTTAAACCACGTGATCTGTTGCTCGTTCAATGTGTGATTCAGCGTGATGGTCTCTACCTTGCCGTCTTGATGCTTTATCTCGCACTTCACCGGCTGCAACGAAAAATATTAAACATACGTTAATTGCGTTTATAAATCAATTCCAAAATATTGCCCATAATAATTACTTATTTACAGTGAATTACATCAATAAAAGAGAAAAAGAGAAAAAGAAGAAGAAAACTTTGACTTAATTTGGCCTCGTAACATTTAAATTATTGAATATAATATTAGTGAATGCTCGATTTACATTATATTATATTATAATTATAATATCAGATTAATATTATTAAACGATTAAAAGTATATTATTTCATTTTCCGAATTATGGTAACATTACACGAGTCACAGAAATTTTGACACTTAAATTAATACACATATATACATATACAGATTCAAGTGTAATTGTGTTACCCTCGTTGTTTGGCTAAATATAGGCTACTCATCAAACCTCTTTTTAATGTCTAATTGATCAAAGATTTACACAAATTATGTCATTTTGATATAGATCTAGGGGATATAAAAGGTCATAATTTAGCAATTTAAACAGAGAGGACAACAATCGACGTACCTTTCCGGGCGTGAGCTCCTTGAGCCCAAGGAGACTGATTTTGTCAGTCGGCTGGATCTTGTTGTAGTCGTCGGGATTGTTGAAGGTCAGCGGAAGCATGCCCTGCTTTTTCAAATTGGTCTCGTGGATTCGCGCGAAGCTCTTAACGATTATGGCGTAGCCCCCGAGATGGCGCGGCTCCAAGGCCGCGTGCTCCCGAGACGAGCCCTCGCCGTAATTCTCGTCACCGATGGCAACCCACCTTACCTTCTGCTTCTTGTAACTACGGGCGACATCCGGAACCGTGCCCCACTCTCCGGATAGCTGATTTTTTATATTGTTGATCTTGTTGTTCTCGGCGTTGGTGGCACTGTAATGGATATTGGTGAGTTTGTATTGGGCGGCTTTAAGAGGAATCGATGGCGAGTGGCTGGTGAGCTTGCAGGGCGCACTCGATAAGCGTGCGCCTGCCGACAAATGAGATTTGCTACTCTGCCGTGAATAATGCGCAATGACAAGTATGGCGAATCAATTTTCAAATTACCCAATGAACAAGTTATTCGAGATATTGTCCAAGTGTCCACGGTACTTTAGCCATGGTCCAGCCATGGAAATGTGATCGGTGGTACACTTCCCTTTGACTTTAATTAAAATAGTCAAGTCGGTTAAATCTTTACCGTCCCACTTGTCGAACGGCTCCAGCAGCTGCAAACGCTGCGATTTCGAATCGACGTCAACTTTGACTTGTTTGCCGTCGGGCGGCGGCGCGTCGTACGTTTCCATTCCCGGGTCGAATCCATTGGTTGGCAGCTCGTCACCTACAATAATCAATAATGCTTATTAACGATTCAAATTATTTCATCGACGAAAATTATCGACGGCAAAATTTTAAGGCGCCTCGAGCTTTTAGCTCTGCCAATACAAAAAAGGTATCACATCTTTATTGATCTTACACAACTTCAAAGAGAGAATTATAAATGCGATTGCTTGCAATACGACGATATAGCGTGAAATGATGTATAGAGTTTTACGCGGGAAATAGGAAAATTGCTTTCATTTACCGTAAGGGCTATCCAAAAGGAATTCTTTCCCATCTTGACCCTTAAGTTTGTCCGTCTGAGGATTAAAGTTAAGATGTCCAGCAATGGCTAGTGCTGTGACCAGCTCGGGACTCGTCACGAACGCGTGGGTTTCGTTATTGGCGTCGTTGCGGCCGGTGAAATTTCTATTGTAAGACGTGACGATCGTGTTCTTATCTCCTTTCTTAATATCTTGGCGGTTCCATTGGCCGATGCAGGGTCCGCAAGCGTTCGCGAGCACGGTGCCACCGAAATCTCTCAGAGTTTTAGCCTAAATGGAACAATGAGAAGTAAATTATTTCAAAAATCATAATAACTAAGAAGAAACAGGCATTACCTAGTGCTTGATGTTTTTGAGACGCGAAACGGTAATGTTTTTCTGATGATACGATAAACAATGCCTACAAGAGTTAAATTAACTGTTAGTAGAATGGCTTTTCATAATTTGATAAAAATAAATATGCTCAATCTACATTACCAGTACACGTACAGCATGATTTTTATATGGATAAACTTTAGATTTAATGAGGAAGTTAAGTCATACGTTAGGCGTATTTGTGGGAATTATGGGAGTTTGAGCGGCAAACGGTGCCGTCTATCGCCTATTTTAATGACAAAAGAGAGAATGATCGGAGTTTCCAAACACTCGGATATAATATTTAAATATACGTCCAAATGGCTTAGCAAATTTCTTTTTGTAAAAAAAAATTTCCAACTATAACGGCATGATGAGATGACGGCTACTGACGCGTTTACAGTGAGAATGAAAAATTTTCTATTTCATTTCATGCTGATCATTCAACCTATGCTTCATAATAAAACTATAACGATGATTTTTATTGACGATGAGCAACGAGCGTACAAAGGGACTTTTTAAATTTATAATTATTGCTTGAAAAAGAGCATTTTTCTCGTCGTCTAGCAGTTGTTCTTGAAAGCACCTCGCGATTTTGTTAAGTTCAATAAGCATGATTATGAGGCTTTTTTCTGAAAAAGAATTTCAAATTTGGTCGTACAACACACTCGTTTTCTGTCATTTGGCGCCTGCAAAATTTATAAAAACTATAAGCATTAAACTTCTCGCAAAATACACTTCAAAACTTTCGATTCTTATCGCAATGCTCTTTTTGTATTACCCAACTATTTTTCAAATATCTTAAAAA
The DNA here is from genome assembly GCA_030522565.1 of Ceratosolen corneri. Classification (NCBI taxonomy): domain Eukaryota; kingdom Metazoa; phylum Arthropoda; class Insecta; order Hymenoptera; family Agaonidae; genus Ceratosolen; species Ceratosolen corneri. The sequence continues at coordinate 28,905 of JAPYYT010000666.1, read as the reverse complement.
GCAACTTGACTTTATAGAATTGGCAATGCATTTTATCCGAAATTGCTTCTTCCTTAAGCACGTTTAAATTCGCGCTAATTATTCCCACTAATCGTAATGAGATTAGAACCGAGGATTATTCAATTAACCATTAAACACTTCCCATTGGAACTTTATTGTTAATTTAGTTGACTAAATCATTTAATCCTACTCAATTTTATCAATAGGCTTTTACACACATATATATATATATATATATATATATATATATATATATATATATATATATATAATCCAAAAAATTTCCAGTATTTTCTCAACAATTGCAATTCCTCTATAATCCGAGTTATCTGGCAAAATAGCATTTTTCATATGTAAAAGAAAAAAGATCATAAGATTCGAGATAATACTTTTTGGCAAGTGATTACTTTGGCCGATAGAAATGGCAAGCTAGCCTCGTCTCTCTCGAATTATTGTAGAAAAGGATGGAGAGAGCGACACTTACAATACCGTCGCGCTCAATGGTCGCACGAATCTGCTCCGAACCCGGAGTAACCATGAACGTGGATTTGGCCTTGAGACCATGTTTCATGGCCTGCTTGGCAATACTTGCGCACCTGCCCATATCCTCGTAAGAGCTGTTGGTACACGAACCGATCAGGCCCACTTTGATGTCGTTCGGCCAGTTATTTTTCTTCGCCTCCTCACCTGTTATTCATCCCCATTAATATTAATCATTGGACGCGCTCAAGCAATTTATCAATTACGAATGGAAATAATGATAATCCACGTTAATACGTGTCGGTATAATTCATCAATGAAAATTCCAAATACCTCAAGTTTTAACTTTATTTTACGATTTTCGCGTGCCAACTGCTCTCGAAAAATTGACAACGCAATCTGCGCAAATACGTCACGCTTAAGAAAATTGTACTCAATACATTGCATCGTTAATCAATTGCATTCAATTAACCAAGACTAAGTGGCACACACAATATACGACGAAATATCTTTATGTTCCATTCGATTTTGTCTTGGTTGCCAAGCTTACTCACCCAATTGCGAAATAGGATTGGCACGATCGGGGGTAAAAGGTCCATTAACGTGTGGTTCAAGGGTGGAGAGATCGATCTCAACGATTTTGTCATACTTGGCATCGGGGTCGGCCGTCAAGAGGCTCTTCTTGAACTGCTCGGCCTGCGAGGCAATGTCGTTACGGTTCGTCGAATTAAGATAATCTTTCATGCGGTTGTTGTAGGGGAAGACGGAAGTGGTGGCGCCGATCTCGGCACCCATGTTGCATATGGTGGCCATGCCCGTGCAGCTAATACTGTCGACGCCAGGTCCGAAGTACTCGACAATAGCTCCGGTTCCACCTTTGACCGTCAGGATCCCGGCTAGTTTGAGGATTATATCCTTTGGACTTGTCCATCCTGAGAGTTTGCCGGTGAGCTTAACGCCAATGACCTTGAAATCAAGTTTTACTCGTTGAATGACACAATGGAGATTATCGGTTGGATCGAGGTCGCATGTGCAAGTTCAAGATTGGAAGAATAAGTGAATTCCAGTTGATGGGTGGCTTTATTTCATTCATGAGAAAAGAAAATGAAACGATAAAGACAAGGTAAGGACATCCCAGATCTTTTGGAACACGACCAAACATTTTTTTTTTCTCGACTGACAATTACATATTCTAAGTTCATTTCTATCTATAATTTTCGACGTTTAAATTAATTTCACTTATATTCCATCTCGTTTAGTGCTCGAGGAAATAAATTATAATTTTATAATACGAGCTACAATTTTTATATTATTTTTCTATTGATATGTGACTTGTTACATAAAAACAAAAACATGTTGCGTAGATAATATAAGGCAATATTCATTGTCCTTCCTTCGATACAAATTTTTTATATTCGCAATTAATAACAACATTTATTGTTTACATAGATCTTTGATAATAGTTACATAATCTATTCGTAGGTCACGATACTACATAAATATTTATTAGTAGAATAATTGCAATTTTTAACATCTTTTAGCTAAGTATGCATTAAGCATTTAAATGCCTAAACATCATTTGATTATTAAGAAATTAGATAAGAACATGGATGTTTAAAAGAAAATATAATTAAAAAATTCATATTAGCCAATGGTCTTATACTACTTTACTTTTATTTCTGAAAACGTTTATAATAAACAAAAATATAAATATCTATAAATTGCTTATACTTTCTACTATATTTATATGTCTAATGAAAGGTTTAAATTTTACGTCACTCGAGTTTACATCATTTTCTTTTCTTTTCCTTTTTAAAACTCAATACAACAAAGGGACGTCAAAAAATTCAAACAAATAATAATTACCTTTGGGCATTTAAGTTCCCATGGAATGTCAGCCATTACATCAACCGCATCGGCACCACCGACACCAATGCACAGACCACCCAAACCACCACCATTAGGTGTATGTGAATCCGTACCAATCATTAAAAGCCCAGGGAAGGCATAATTTTCAAGGATAATTTGATGAATAATTCCAGATCCCGGATTCCAAAAGCCAACACCGTACTTAGCACCAGCTGTCTTAAGGAAATTGTACACCTCCTTATTAACATCTACGGCACGTTTAAGATCCTCGTCCCCACCTAACTTTGCTTCAATTAAATGATCGCAGTGAATTGTCGATGGAACAGCTACCTGTGGTAATCCTGCAGGAAGTTAAATTTTTAATATAATTTATAATACGATAGTATTTTACAGAATTGTATTCTAGAATACTCGTACAGTACTCTCTATATCGTATGATTTCACAAGATGGAAAAGAGTTTCAGTGGTACTTGTGTATAACTTATTTCTCAACTAATCCTTCAAATAATACACAATAATACTCATAATCACAGAAATTGCTCATGTTTCATTACTCTACTAAGGTATCACTTACCAGAGCTGATGAATTGAAGCATAGCCATTTGTGCGGTCGCATCTTGCATAGCAACACGATCAGGTCGTAATCGCAAATAACTAGTTCCACGTTCGATATCTTGGCTATTGGGTTCATCCAGGTGGGAATAAAGGACTTTTTCGGAAAGAGTCAATGGCCTATTTAATCTAAATAAATTGTTAAGCGAACAATTAGTTTGTTGTAACGACAGTAGCATTTTCAAGTAATCAAGAAGTATTACAAAATGAGCGATAGCATCAATTACACATTGCTAAGCTTAAATATTTTATATCGATATAAAATGACTTGGTAATTTATTGAAATTCCATTAAAAATATTTTATCTCATAATTATTTCGTTAATATTTCTAATTTTTATTAATTTGTATTGATTATGAAAAATATATTTCAAAATTACTATTTACTGGGACAGATAATAAATACTTAATCTTAAAAGACTATCTGTCATTAAGAGCAAATAACGAAGGCTCGTTAGTCATAATGTAAGACGTGACGATAATAGAACAGTTCAAGTAAAAGATATATAAGTCAAATAATTATAGCGATACCTTTTCTTTACAATTTTAATATTTGCATCAAGCTTATCGTAAGGTAAATAACTGCTGGAATCAAATTTTGACATAGCTACTTTCGAAGCAGCATAGCTGAGCGCACTTATGCTGAAACATCGTTGCTGAACTTCAGCAGCTAAGCCAGCAACTTTCTGTATAGAAAATAGAAATTTGTTATAAAAAGGGCAGACTCTGTCTTGACTAAGTGTAATGTATTTTTGGACTAAGAAAAAAATATGATATCTCTTAATTTCATCGAGCTTTATGCTTATACATTTGAAGCACAAATAAATCCATATCTCAGAAAAAAACAATCTTCCTCCAAATAATGTTATAAAATAGAGTCTATGTAAAATAATAATATTCGAAACGTTAAATTTAACATTTGCAATTATTTTAATAGTTATGACGTGAGGAGGACAAAGTATTGTTTGCCATTAAACAATTATTAACTTAAAATATGGTTGTTTCGGTGTCTCTCTTGGTAGATGAAACCGCTTAAAGATTGCTTTATAAAAGTCATTGCTTTCGAATGAATTCTCAAATTCTTTTATTTACAATGGCAGCTTATAGTTGAAAAAACAATTTTAATGCAGTACATTTCATTCCATTATTATTTTATATACTTTATTTCAACATTTTGTTTAAAGAAAAGCGTAACAATTGCGAATTGTTAATGAAACATTAAGAAACACGTTTGCATTAAATTAACAAGCACCATTCAATAAAAACAGCCGAAAAAATTGTTGTCAAGATAAAGAATTTAAAAAATGAAGATAACTGACACGCGCATGCTTTGTGCATTCTTTGCGAAGCAGAAGGAAGACAAAACATAACCTTCAAATTATAGGGTCGAGCATTGAATCAGGCATTGCATTATGTAACTTCAACGTGAAGTACAAATAAAGCTTAAGAGATATCGGAGTCCTCGGTCGCAATGATTTAGGCAAAATTAATGCGCTCCAAATTCTTCCATTAATGCATTGCATCGGTCGCTCTGATGCGTACGTCTCGGTGTCAACCCTTCGCGAAGCATGCCAAGTTCGAAGTTAAAAATAAAAACGAACAAATAGCGTCTAGAGCCGTCGGTTTTCTAAATAAATAGCGCTCCGAGAGGAGGACAAGCGATATTTAAAAGCGAGAATTTAATAACGACGCGGCAAGGTGTATTAATAGCCCGCTATTAATTGATTGAGAATCGCGGCAGAATAGGAGAAAAAGAAATTAATAGCCGAGATTGAGAAGCGATTTTATCGACCTTGGCGCAATAACTCCTTGTTAACGTGCGCAAATTATTTGGTTAACCATATGACACAAAGCATGCCGCGCCCGTGCTCCTCACGCGACAAACAATAATTCCTCAACCGAACACACCGCCAAGTGATAGAAAGGAAATGAGTCGAGCATGGGCCGACCATTATTAACCTACCTGTGCTTGAAATATTCGAGTGCAGTAAGACATTGTCGACTTTACTTTTCACGACGCACCCAACAACTACAATGCCCGCAATGTAAACGCCAATCACTCTATTAACGTGGGTGAGATTAATGATTGAACTTGGCCCTCGTCGTCTTCTTCCCAGTGGCAGTCCTTCTTGAACCGGCCACCAGAGAACTGCTACTCGACTCTTTTTTCGATTCTGCTTCTATCAGTTGGACTATGACAATTGACCATCACCCACTTCTCTGCCGCTCCTGCTGCTGCTCTCTTAAACGAAGAAGCCGTGCGCACGCGCGCTCGATATTAGCGAATTTTCAATTACACGCTTGTGTTTTTCTTTTTTTTTTTTTTTTTTTTCCCCCTGACATTATCGTCCACGGATAAAGCAGATTTCTAAGTAAATGACGTCGATAGCCGAGATATCGCTGCCGAGTGTACTCGTGATCCCTTACTATTTCTCAGCGGGTGCGGATTTTATAAACTTTCTTGGATGTGAAAAGGCCGCCGAGGGCCATAGTCACGAATGATCGAGTAATAAATTTCATTGTCCTACGATACACAAACGAATAAATAATTCGACCTCCTCCTCGCCCCTCATCCTCCTCCTCCACCCACCTCGCAATAATCCACCCACTCCCCCTCCACGTTACCCAAGCAAATATGGTTACGTTTTGATAAGATCTGAAATTATTATATTTTTATTGCGTCAAGAGCGACACATTCATTCAATTCAATACTAAGGCAATAATATCGATTTCAAAATTCACGACGATAAAATTGATTGACTTGACATTTTTCAATTCTTATTCCAAGTCTATACAGCACACAGGCAATTGTCTCTTTCGAAGAAAAAACGAAAAAGATAATAAAGCCCGTATATAGCATTAGTAGATTAAAATTAATAAAAATTGTTTGACAAGTAGATATATTTCAGTCTTAGCTTACGTACCTGCCAATAATGCACTGTCAACAATTAAAACATTACCATAGCCCATAAAACTTTATTAATTTACGTATAAAATATTATAATAACTCTTCTATGCCTAAATTCGTTTCGCCTTACACACACACACACACACACACACGTGCGATAAAAAAAAAGAAATAATTTCAAATAATAAAATTATAGAAATTGAATTTTCAATTTCTTAACACTAATTATATTATTTATGTTAAAAGATACTATTTAAAAATTGCAAGTTGCTTAAATTAAAAAATACGAATTACAAGTTTATTAATTTGTAATGATAATGTAATCTAGATTTTGAGAGGGAAAATAATTAGAATCGACTCCAAGCATATTTTCGAAGAATAAAATATATATTTATCACAAATTAAAAAAAAAAAAAATACATATTATACATTGATTTTTTTTAATAAATTTTATGTATAACATTTGCATGCATTTTTATGCATTTAAAGAGGGGCTGAATAATTTGAATAGGAATTGAAAATTTATTATTTATATTATTCATAAGAAAGTTTATATTCGCATAATGAATTGTAAGGAGAATTTAATCGATTATTGATATTTTAATGACCCGTCAATATCATTATCGGACCGACATTTGATTTCCACTCTCAAAGTTATAAAATTGCAATGGATTATTTTATCCTTGTGTTTATATTCCAATATAAAAAATCAATGAATTAGTACACACGTACAATGGAATTAAATAAATGTATCCTTTAACGTACCGTTTACGTGGGAAATTTAAAACTTCCATCAATCAAAAAGCTATAACCGATCTTTAAGAAAGAAACTTGACTACCAAATGTTCTGTTACATCAACTAAGCGTTTTATCGTTACAAACAGCCAAACATATTTGATCGTAAAAAATATTTCTCAAGAACAGCGAGAAACCTTTCTCACAGGTCTCTCGCAAGTGATATTTCTTTTTGAAAAAGTCGATTTACAAAAAAAAAAAAAAAAAAGTGAAAAAAAAAGCAGTCGGCAGGGCGGGGCGGGGAGGGAGAATGGAGGAAAAAAAACAGAATGCGGCTGCGTTCACACCGTTGCAACATTGTCTTGACGATACGAAGCACTCGCAAAGCGATAAAGATAAAATAAGAGTAAATCATACGAGTGAAAATGTACGCACACACGCGCGTACAATGAAAGCGGGTAATTTTAAGTGGCAGTGGATGGGAATCGAAGGGAGAGCCTCGTTTTCCTTGAACTGAACCCTCGGTACGACTCACATTATTACAAATATGCGTGAAGTCCAGCCTCGGATAATCTCAATTCTACACCCCAGTGTCCGAATATCTTCGATCGTGTCATTATCTTTACGCTATTTTTCTCTTGCTGGGACGAGCGATCCGCAATCGCCTCTCTCTCTCTCTCATTTATCTTGCTTTATAGGAACAATGCTTTCCTCCCCCACCCCACCACTTTCATATTTACTTGACAGTCGAATGTAAGCGCAGGAATAAGTGGGCTTTCGAAGAGCCTTGGCACGGATTTTTCGCATATTCGCCGTGAATGTCGTTATACACATTATCGCGTGGCCCGGATAAAGTTTCAATTGGTCTTCCGACGAGTTGAGTCTCGGCCGAACTTTCAACAACTTCCGTTAACCGCTGTTTCGTAAACTGGGGATGACTCGCGACGTTTCTCCATTTTCATACATCTTATTCGAAACGCAAAGCAGATGATTCTGATTTATGCGCGGAGATAAATACTTTTGATGGTGAATGAAGGTGAGAAGGAAAATAACATCGCGGTAATTTGAATAAATAATAGCTGATAATGGCGCGGTTTTATCTAGACTTTGCTTTTAACAATTAGCCAAATACAATTTCATGAATTATATCACTATCTAAATGAGTTCGTCGATACATTTAACTCGACGAATAAAATGAATTTTGAACAAATGATCTGTTAGGAGAATATTTTTATTCGGTTAATTTATTGCAATAATAACGAACGTCAATTATTAATCTTTATTGCTTCTTTTTTTTTTTTTGGCTTTCAACGTATCATTAAGATTAATTATACAAGGCATACTACGATGATTTAATTATAGTAGTCAACGAATTTTATTATTACAGCAGACAATTTGTTTTAATAAATTCTGAACACTAATTGTCCATGATGCAGTTCTGCAAATATTTTTCATCGTTACACGCATGAAGAAGTTCGATATAAGTAAGGATTGGTATTAATTAATTTACTTTAAATTGCAAATATTACTGAAAAAACTTCAATACATTTTTCACTGTTCAATGAAACAATTGACATAATGTAAAACAGCAATTGGGCGAGATTTTAATTTAATTAAAAGTAAGTCACGCTTATTCATTTGGCAATTTGATGCGTAAAAATCTTGCTCATAAAGTTATTTCGAGTTTTTTAATAATTGAAACCTTATTTGTAGTCATTTTAAAATAACTTAAAACTAAATGTGCCAATTATACTGCACGAGAGTGTAATTCAACTGTACAACGTGAACTCCTACTCCTTGAACATGTAATAATTATCCCATTGCCGTATCAAGGAACGAGAAAACTTCATATCAGCCCGTCAAATAATACTTTGCTAAAGCAGATAAAAGAAAATTTTTAGGATCCCCCCGAAGGATGCAACGTATCCTTTCACGAGTGTTTAATCGCCTTCATGCGGCTCAGAAGCAAGATACATTTGCTCCTTGTAATGCTGAACAAACGAAGAGTAACAACATGAGAAATAATGAACGATAATGTATATCGAGGATAATGAGGAATGCGAAGGTGAAACATCAGTATTCTTAAAAGAAATGACAATTTTTAAACATTTCATTATGTTGCGAGGAATTGCTGCGAATGCTTTAAAGTCATTTGGCTTGAAATATTTATTCCACTTGACAATGATGCTTTAAAAATGTAAAAAACAAACGAAAAGAAATTATATTCAATACAACGCAATGAAAATAGAAAGATAGGAAAATAATTTTAAAAACCTTATCTTTTTCTCCAATCCATTAGAATTAAAACACTAGATAATGCATAATTAGTTAATTCATTTTTTATATAAAATATCGTAATATACATACAAGATGTCTATTATTGCTTTTAAAGTTAATACATCGAGGTTTCCACAGTAAACATTAAAAGTGAATATTCAGTTGGATCATTCAAGACTTACTCGAGCCAATTTTTCGTTTTTATGACCTCTTTACAATATATAAATTCATCATAAAGTTTTAGCGGCTTATTCGCTTTCTTTTACGTAACATTTTTAAAATGCCGTTCGATTTGCCCTATGAGTATTAAGAAAAAGCTGATAAAATAAGCTTAAAGTCGTCATATGCGCTTCAAATACATGTGTCATTGTGACACTGTGGGTCCAGATCTTTCATAAAGCAACATTAATAATGTAATAAATTCACTTTCGCAAGCTTCATACGCGTATACGAGAAATTATAAATATTTAATAAAGAAATTCATAAGAGAAATAAGTTATCGCCATTTGTTTGAGAAAATTTAAAAGCTACATTATTTAAATATGAATATGCAGGATAATTTCATGGGATGTCTCAAATAATAATATACATTTCTCATAGAAATAGTATTTTAGATATTTCATAATACTTTTAATCAATCAGTGCGAAAATTTACATTCAATTAAATATGAAAACCCACCAAACTACTTACTAACACGATATAAAGGAAAATTATTGTCACTATAGTTTTGTTATATATATCATTGTTATATATTTGAAATATTTAATATTTGCCTCTTAAATAATATTCTGTTAAAACAATAAGCTTACAGATTTTTGAATTTTCTCAAGCTTAAAAGAAGCTCTAGCTTCATTGCTCATAATTTAATTGCTAGTAACGAGATTATTAATGCAGTGCTTAATATAAATCATATTTACATTTATTATTAAATCATTAAAAGAAACGAATTTAAACAAATTTCTTAACCCAGAGTGAATGAGTAAAATAGTTAAATAAATGCAAAGTCTTATATAAGCATAAGATTAACAACGCATTTATGTATTAAATATATTTATTTCATCGGTATTACATTGTTTAAATTATAGACCTTAAATTAATAGACTTTATCAAGAAAATATTAATGAACAATGGTAAACATTATTATATTGTATAGCGATCTTAAATTGTGTGTACATTGCCCTATAAATTGGTAGGTATTCTTAATTTCTTAATATAAAATGCTTTACTACTTGTACGTTAGTATTGTTGTTGTAACGCGTGACGAGCAATTATTATGAACTCGGATAATTCTCATTTTAAAGAAGTAATAAAATTCCAAAGATAAAGACACTCATTGAGCGTATAATTTAAGTGATTCTTAATAATTATGATATTGACTAGAATTTTCTTATACTTTCAATTTTTTTTTCCCTAACAATATGGTTCGAGGTTAACCATAATTGATCGACAACAATGGTCTACCTACCTACTTTCATGTAACTAACTTCTTGCAAAAACAATGTCTCGCCGAAATTATAAAGAGCTCGATCAATTGAAGAATGAAAAACGTTGCCACAACTCACTGCAAGAAACCAGAAATTTTTGAGAAATACTTTATAAGCTATTATTGGTCCGCGTCAATTTCACAGTAATTACAGGTATATGCGCAGCCAATAAAAAAGTGACTCCGCTCTTATCTACGCATGCGGGCATAGAATTCGCGATTATTAATTAAATTGGGCAAACGATTGCGCATACGAGGATGTTTACTTGCCAACACCTCGATCGCTATTTATTCGAAGCCATTATTTTCATATAATGGCCCGACTAAACTTTCTTTTGCCATCGGCTTCTTTTTACCTTGTTTTTTTTTTGCTCTCTCTCTCTCTCTCGGTCTCTCTAGTACTGGATCGTGAGCGAGAGTAGAATTTTGGAATTGTAATCCTACGACATAAATCTCGATATAAAATAAGCCAGTAAGAATGTAACAGCACTGACTGGCATGAAGACGAAAGGAATGGAATCGCTACGATGCAATAAGACTCGATCTGACCTAAAATAAAGATTGTAATGCTATAATGTTTTGTTATTTTCTTTTATCAGCATTACGCTCCTATTGCAGCACACTATTTACTCTAGACTACCTTATATGGACATTATTAATTGTACGAGCCCTGGAAATATTTGATTGCAAAATGACATTAGTAATGTTTTGGCTTGGTTAAAAAACATCCATTTATCTAACTCGCGCGCATACCCACACACCCACACACCCACACTGGAGGAGACAGAGAGACGAGAAAGAGACGGATAGGCAGCAGACAGGCGCGGACACATACAGACATTTATAATTTACCAAAGCTTTGGATATAGCTTAATAATTATTTTAGTGAAATACAATAAAATCAAGAAGAATGTTAAAATAAATATTATTTTCTTTTCTTTTGGATGCCAAAATTACTATTACAGTCACTCTCAAGAGGAATATTTAAATGAGAAATCCTGCACTGATATAATGCATATCTGACTACCACGTTTAATAAGAAAAATTGAAATTTTTTTTCTCTTTCATTATGATTAAGACTATCACAATTCGTTAAATTCATTTTGCGATAATATTATTCCTCTCCAACGAGCTTAAATTTTAATAAATATACATACACACACGTGCATGCATACGAGTAAGCAAAATAATACAAATTAATCTACATATTTATATATATATATATATATATATATATATTCACTTTATACATGAAAAGACTTTTTGTGTGTTGCAATACTATGAGAAAAGATTAAATCAGTGCATCATATGTTAAAGTTATAAATGCATAAGAAAAACGCTCTTATGTTTACACTTTACGTAACTCTAGATAAAAATTAAACATTCATCTTAAGGAATTGTTTAGTCAGGGCAAAGTTCAAGTTTATCTAATTGAACTTTTGAGCAATTAAAAATCTATGTTAAAAATTATATTAATTTTATTATATTATTGTGAGAAATCATTTATTTGTAATAAATGAGTAATGTGTAAGGCCGTTTACACATAAATAGGCATTAATTTTGCTAATGTTATTAAAGCTTCTGACACGTATTTATTTTCATAGATATTTTCGTCTATATAAAATCGAAGATGTAAAAAAATTTTAAATAGATTGCACATTATATATACATATATATATATATATATCAACTAAATATTAAGTTTGAAAATTTAATATTGCATGTTGTATGTCATATACAGAACAATTCCGTCATTTTACATTAGGTATTAAGCAAAATTTAAATTCGAAATATCCAGTTTTAAATTTAATTTTAATATCAATTATTGATCTGGTGAATTGTTACATACTAAATAAAAATACTTTCTATGTATTTCAAAATTAGACGATATCTCGTATGACTACATATTGATGTATGTAATATTATCCAATAAATTTTATGCTATAAAGAAATTATTAGTATTTGAGATTTTCATAGATTAAATAGTAAAATTTATTACTCAATTACATTGTTTTTCCGAGTCCCAATATTACTGATATTAAATATTAGTTCATTTGCACAGACTTCCTGTCTATAACGTTTATTTATAAAGATATGTTTCTTCTTTTATAATTTTTAATCTCTTTTGTATGAATTAAATTACATGAATTATCTTATTAAATATTTGTAGTAATTACATGTTAATATTTCAATTAAAAATAACACTCTATTCATTTAATCTATTTTTCCAAGGAAATATTATATATATACATATATAATATATAAATATATACATGAAACCTAGGAATCATAAACTTTAAAAGGGATTACTTTACAATTACGTAACATTATTATTTAATGAATCATTGGAAGGAAATCGATGAACTCGGAATTCATTCGATATCTTATACATCTAATAGATAATGCCAAAGTCTGTACAAATTGAACGCTCAGCTGATAATGTTATCTCTTTACTTATTAAACTTAACCTTATTGTCAACATGGCCGATGCGAATATAATTATTGCAACTATTAATGACGATACGAAGTAATTATCCGTAGAGTTACATTGCATACGAATTTTGACGATAGCGAAGCTCTCATTTTGAAGACATTTGAGCGGCCAGTCAATTAACATGTAAAAGAACATATGTAATAGTGGCATATCATAAATAATGCCGTTTTAAAACCTCTTCCGACAGTTTCCATTATTATAACAATGTCGTTTACTGATAAATCATTATACTTCGGTCGAGGCGGATAATTTGAATAATTCAAGGTTAAAATTTGCCTCGCGTAAAACTGCTTAGAAGAATTTGCGCCATTAAGGCTCTTTGCGCAATTTGCGAAAAATAAACGCATTAAAACGAAAGGCAAAAAATAATAGCCCGACGAGAACAATTTCTATAAGGTTATTAACTAAGAAATGCTTTCAAATCCTTGCAGACGTGCGAGGAGTTTAAAGTGCCACGCCATTATATCAAAGGCACCACCGTCCACTCTCGAAATCTCACTTCTGTCGCCGCATTAATACGATCGCAATCTCGCACTTCCTCCCGACCTCTCACTCCCACTCGATCGCCCATGCCAATTCGGCCCTCCACCCCACACTCTCTCTCACCTCCTCCCAACGTAAAAACATACGGCAACGCACGCCCAAGTCGCCTCGAGGAACACACGCACCACCCCCGACCTCGTTGTCAGGCTGCGACTTACGCAATGGACTTGCGCGACTTTGTTCTCGGGAGGATTGGATGCGGCGAGTCGCTGCTCAAGCCTGCCGATCTCCTAATGATCCATCCGTCTAATGTTTATCTGAGATTCTATTGGCTGGGCAAAACCACTGGCTTTGACAAAACCACTGGCTTTTTAGGAGACTTTTGGCGCTATTTGGGAGAGGCGTGAAAATTGCTCGTCTAGATGCGAATTAATTTTCATATTCAAAAAGCGAGAGAGAACTATGAAATTGCTGAATATTTCATTTTAACGCTCTTTAAGGAAAAGCGTTCAATATGAGAGATTCAGGACTGATTAAGGCGTGTTCTGTTTTTTCCCCTCTCACTCTCTCTCTCTCTGCTAACATTACGTACTCTACGAATGCATAAAGCCCATTCAATTTTAAGAATATTTATATTAAATTTTCCTTTTTTCAATCTCCTCGTAAACGCTGCTTATGTATATACAAGTTTGGTGAAAGCATTGTTTCAAATTTACATCAAATCAATATTGATTCCTTTTTATATTGATAAATGTGTCGGTAGAAAATCTGCTATTCCTTTCAAATTCCCGATACTAATCTATAAAATAGGAATAATTAAGGCGCATACAAAAATAGCCTTTCCTTCGATCAATTACATACTTCATTAAACAATGACTAAAATTAGATGCGAATCACTTTGTATTTGATTTTACAATGCGAACAATCACATTTCCGCACTTCTTTAAGCTCTAATGTTGCATTATATACACCAACTGGATATTAAATGATAATTATAATATTCCCTTTTTTTTCTCTTCAGTCTTTTTTTTTCATCGGAAAATCTCTCTCCCACAACTCATAATAAGCACCAACGAAGTAAGTTAAATTTGCTTTAGTTACTTTTTATTGCACATTGTGCATGCTGTAAAAATAGAGAGGAAAAATAAAACGGCATCAACAACAACAATAATAATAATGCCGCAACAATTTATTCGATATAATATACTTTGTTCTCACTATTTTATGCCAAACTCCATTATAAGCCGAGTCTCAGCGGCCGAACAAAAAAGGACTGACTTAACGACCCTGATGAATACATGTCTAAAGTCTCTCTTTAAAGTGCATTTGCCGTGCACCTCGACGCCCATTTCGCGATTCCTAGTTTTCTCCGCATCTTTGATGAACTGCCGGTAGCGACGAGTGCAAACAAGTATTCTCCTCCGGCAATACTTTGATATTAAACTGATTTAATTCATTGTCTTATACAAAATTTTACAATCCCAGGTCGGGAGGGCACAATTATTAATTATCCCCGTAAACTTTAATTGGCCTTTAACAAAATTATGAGAAGCAGTCGTTTAATGAAAATGCAATTTGTATTTTTAACGTTGACAATGTCATCAATAATAATAAATGCTCGTTGCGATGAAAATTGACAAGAAAATAGCCAATTTTTCTTTGATTTTTCATCGACAGTTTTGTTACGAATAATTCAATCGATTTAAAGCAAAATCCATCATTCACCCAAACACTATTAAATGCACGACAATGTTAATATTGCACTTATTTATATGGTTTATAGAGAAAAACAAGTAACTCCCCGATGACATTTGACAGGGTCTTTGCTCTTTTTGCTTCAACGCTTTCAAAAATCAATCGAAAAATCAATCTCATCGATCATTTTAAAATCTCAAATCGCAAAATAATCACTCAATTAGTTGCACAAAACCAAAATAATAGTAGTTAATTAAAAACAAAAGGGTTAACAAACAAAATTGACGTTTAAACCGATGAAACGACTACTTTAATATTCTCTCGTAATAAAGTAACTTGTAATATTCAATTGGATATACAATTAAATCGAAATTTATTTCATTTCATTTTGAACGATAGCATCGTAATGCCAATTTAATTTCATAATTAAATAAAAAAAATAGAAAATTAAAAATAATTTATATACTGAAAATAAACCTACTTGATTGAAGATAGAATAATATAAGTTTGCCTTACAAATAAATAACGGCAATTTTTTTTTTTACCAATTATTTCAATTGACTAGATGCCAATTTTACTGTCAAGATAATTTTCGTCTTATTCTTCAAAACAAAATTGTATCACTTTCTAGCCAAGTTTGAATAAATGTAAGTTAATTTCTGATTTAATTTCTGAAGTTAATTCTGATTCTAAGCAATTTATGAAACAGTCAAATCATTACAATAACTATAGAACAGGAATATATATATATATATATATAACGAATATTTTAATAAATATCTCGCAATAATTATAAATCCCTAATTATTCCGTACTGCAATATTTGTATTGATACAGCAAATTGTATTGATATCTGTATTTACAGTACTGTATTTAAATTTTAACAGATTAACTATTTCAAAGCAATTATGCTGATCATTTTAATTTACATAGATCTAAAATTTAAAATGGGAAATTTGAATTATTAATTGTTAAAATAATATTTAATATAAATATGTAAAGCTTAAAGGTTGAGTAAGTTTGAAGAAAAATATAAATTACTTTATGCGAAATTATATAAATAAATTCTTGTGCTCTTAGAGTATTTCGATGAGCTTTATATAATGATTTTTGCATTTTAAGTTCAAGATAATTTAGAATAAACTGGATAAACAATTTATGGATAAAAATAGATAAAAATCAGTGGATGAGAAAAATGCGAGACGTGTACGTGCAGAGATGCATTAGTGGAGGAATAATTTGTATAAAGTAAAACAATGAGTACGACTGTTGTGATTACACATGCTTTGGAATTGTTTTCGTTTATCGTAAGAACTCGTCGGTATTTCATCTCCTCGGATCGAACATTTTCTAAGCTTAATTAAATCAATGATTATTAATTTTATAAGAAAAAAAAAAAAACAATTTACGTTTCAATTGCGTTTCAATTATCTCATTATTGTTAAATTTGGGTACACGATGCTGCAAATATTGCGTAAAAATAAATCAGCATCCATTAATACAGATTTACTCGAAGAAAATTGACTCATTTTCGATTTATTTCTATATTAAATTACCCTCTGAGAATAGAGTAACGACTTGGTTATTACGTCAATACTGTTTTCTTTATTAAATTTCATTGGAATAAAAGTTAAATTCAAGTTCTCCGTGATAATAAAATTGTCATTCTTATTACTGATAAGAAATCTGATCAGAAATAATTTCTATTCAAAATTAGAATTACCTACGAAAATTTATCTACTTGATGAATAAAGTATTTATTGACATAATATAATTTCATTCGCTGCTGCTAAACATAAAAATTGTAATTTCATTAAAATAATGTATCGATAAAATAAACATAAAAAAGTTTATTAACGATCAGCTCGTTTAAATATGTTTTCAATTTTTATAAGAAACATTGAATAATAACATTAAAAATAAATAAGCATTTCATCCATTAAAGTATGGAAGAGAGAAAAATTTGTCCACTTATTAAATAAACTAATTTTTTTGCAACTGTCTTTTTCTATTATGATGAAAAATTTTAAGTAATTTGAAAAAGAGCACAACTACTTGATAGCTATTAGCATAATTAAAACATTAAAAACTTGTTCCAGATTTTTACAAGTTCTTCATGACAATATAAATATGTTCTATTGCTGCATTAGTTGAAAAGTAATTAAACTTTTGACATGTAAAATGTATGTACAATTAGATGTCTTATAATAGAATATTCAAATATCAAGTTCAATGTGGAATAATTACACTTTTTATACAGGATTCTCGTGTCATTTGAAGAGAATTTGTGACTTGGGCTTATACTTGAGACGTCGAATACAATTTAAAAATAAAATATTAATTTTAACTACGAGTTTTGAACTGGAAAAAGTTCGCGTTCGCAATTTTCAATAAATTTCCAATCTACAAAACAAAATGTTTATGCGAGATAATGTTGGCCTTATATGAAGCATTAAAAAAAATTTACTATTGGCAGTCAAAGTTCAAGGCTCTTGGACCGAGTCTTAGGTCTCAGCAATATATTCGTAATATTTTATGAAATTTTAATTTTGAGTGCCGTTCGATGTTTTATATCGATCGCGCGCAGATCTGTCATTACGCGATCGAGGGAAATTAAAATTTCCAACGAATGACAAGTAGCGCGTAATGACGCAGATGCAAAACATTTTATGTATTAAAGACAGGTATTATTAGGCTTGTTTTTTATTTTGAATTGAATCAAGGAGGTGCAATTTATTATTTCGTACGAGGGAAGAACAATTAATTGCTTCTGTTCTTTGATTTCACTGACAATACAGATAATCATAAAATTGTATAAATGCCAAGTGAATTACTCAGAGCTGCAACGATCGTTTGCCTCTCCTTTGCAAATATGTAGGAAAATTATCGATTGTTCGTGTCATTCGGAAGAAATAGCCGCTTGAGAAAGCCCATTGAATAACAAATGAACTTGTACAGAGGATAAGAGGCCGAAACATTTAAAGCCCGGAATATTCAAGAGAGAGAGAGACAATTATAAATTGAGATTCGAATGATAGATGCCGAGAATCTGCATTACAAATGCTCCACTCCATTATTATTGATTGAAATGGAGCGATAAATTCATCGCTGACATCCGCATTTTGTCCCTCGCTCAATTGCAGCGCAACCAATGCCATGAGCAGCCTGTCGTAAAAATCGCGCGATCTAGCAAAAATTACGATCAATAATAGTGCACTCTGATCCGCGATATTAATTGATAATGCAGCTTTGCCAACTCGGTAAGCAGCGACGGCCTTAGCCGCAGTGGAAAATCATTGGAAAACTGCAGGCTCAGCCGAATCGCATCCGAATAAATAAATTCGTCGCTGATATAAATGTCGGCTGTGTAGATGCAGCCTAAAGATCAAAGTGCTAAGGCGTCCCAACTGACTGAGCGACTATTTTTCAACGAGGCACCTCCGCATCTCTCTCTCTCTCACTTGCCATGCAAACTTGCCGGCCCGAGGGGGAAAAGCGAGATTTCCCGAGAAAACGCCTGGGCTATGATTCATAGGCGCGCGCGCGGCGATCGACTTTACGTTTTACGAATAAGGCCGAGCTCGCGTGCTGCTTGTTTTTTTCTTTTTTCTTTTCTTTCTTCCTTTAGCCGCGTGCGCTCCATGAAATTTCATGAAGCTCACGCATTGTTTTGCCGGCTTTCTTTCTTACGGTCGAGCGAAATTCGCGCGTAAAAACGCCCGCGATGCCATAATCTCGCCTTCTTTAGAATTTTATGGCTTGTCGGAATTAGCATAAAAATAGTTTGACAATAAAGGAATGCCAGGGCTATTCATCGAGCGTGAATCGAAAGTATTCTCGAGTGATCGGAGGCAGTTCCAAATTGCCCGTTTAAGAGAGTCGTCACACTGTTTTAAAACGGCCAACCTCACCTGACACGCCAATTGTCCTTTACACATAGACATCTTGAGCTGGGCATACATTGAGAGATAAGGGATGTCACGGGCCTTTTATCGAGCAAATTGACGAAGAAGTGGTGGGGCCCATGAGGCCCGTAGCGCTCGATATTTCAGATCTAATTCGATATGATCGTCCTATATGGCTTCAATGCAATTCCACTCGATGAATAATAATGAGCTTAGGCATTGTGGCAGAGTCCAGTGGTTGTTCTTGCAAAACTTCATCTGGGAGACTTCGCAATTGCTTTTAAGAGCCCGGAATAGGTAATTCGCGCTAACCTAGCATTTTCCCTCTTGCAGCATGATATTTGAACAGACGATAAATATCGTTGTTTTAACGTAATTTTAAAAGTATTATCGAATAATTATTCCAGCAGAGCTAATTAAAAATACAATGTGATTACCGTAAGGGTAATTGCTGGAAAAGCGAATGGATTTTTTATGATGCACTTGGGTATGCGTATTGGGGGGAGGGGGGGAAAAAAGGACCTTATTTTATTATAGTAATCAGCGGTGTGCTTTTTCTCAATTATGTAATACTGGAAACTAAATTGTAGCATTTCATCGTGGGCTAGACATTTAAGTGAAAATGTAAGTGTTTAATAAAAAGGTAATTGATCAATAGGAATAGTCTAATGGGTAAAAAGTGATCGTAAATGATAGGTTATTAATAAAGTATTGAGCGTAGAAAATATGTGCGTTGATCTGTGCGGCTAGTTTCAGAGAAATGAAGGGTCAAGGTAATTCAGGTGAATTCGCGTGCTAAGGTGATGGATTTGACTTTTACGTGGAGAATTCTTTTCAACTATTTATTATAGAAATCATCATTGGACGTAGATTTGAAATTCAAACTGTCATATTTCATTTGGAGATTGGATGCTTGAAAAAAAAATACACCAACGACTGTAATTTCATTCTCCCGCTCCTCCTCCCCCCCACGCGCCTCCCGAGCAAATCGGCTTTCGTGGTTTTTAAAAATCGTAATTGATTTATGTAGACCGAATTTCAAAATACAAAACAATTTATCTATTGTTGGCAATCATTGAAGAAAATCCGATCTAAATAGAGATTTCAAATGTCTTTGCTTCATACTTAATATTAGCTATTTCGAGTTTAATTATTTGGTTTAAATCATATCCTATAATTGTTTACTCGAACGTTTCCAATGGTAATTTCGCATTTTATGCAAGCAATCGGAACATGTTTTACAAATTCCTAAAATTTAATTATAGATTTTACATCAAAGGCACATTGAGTTTCTAGCAATCCATTTTGTAGAAAATTGGATTCTTATTTTCCAACAACAATTTTCCCCAATCATTCCAAATTCTCAAATTCAAATTCTTATCCATAATTATTCATCGACAAAAACTGAAAAATAATTCAATAATTGTATCTCTGAATAGTGATACAACAAGATTATTCATTTTTAAAATACCGATTGCAATAAAAATATATTTTATGATAATCTATATAAAACAATTTCTCATAGTCAGGAATCATGCAATTATAATTAAAAATAATTCTTATTACGAGCTAATCATTATACAGTACAAAGTTTATTAATTTCTAATCATTTAAACATTTTTCAGACAAAAATAACACGCATTGTTACTTTGTATTCAAAAGTATTTATAACAAGTTTATTAATATGAATTTTAATAATTGTAAGTCAACAAAACAGTCATTTTCAACATTAGATAATATTATTAAAACAATTATAGTATAATTATTACTTGATTATTCCTTAATCGTTAATACCGTAACTTATTATTCTACAAAATGTAAGCTAACATTTACTATTTAGTTCCTTACTTTCGAAGGGATTTTTTATAGATTATTCAACATTTTATTAATTACTGAACTTTGTATTGTCGCTGATTTTTAACAAATAGATGAAATTTTAGCCAAATGATTGAAAAAAACTTTAAATAATTTCAAGCATATAATTGCAATAATCTTAAAAGTGTATAAATGCAAACTTGATAAGAAATAAGTCGTTTGTTTTTTAAGTTGAATTATAATTTCCTATAAAGAATTACGCTATATTATCGAATACAGTGCTAAATTATAAAATGATGTGATTTTTATATTTATCGATATTTCGTGAGTAATTATTAAGAATTTTATAAAGAGAGTTTTAATATTTTCTCCATATTATCGATAATATATCCTAAATATTAATTTTCACGATAAATTCATATAATCAAGGAATATTCGAATTTTTTAAATAAGAATTGAGACTAATGAAACGTCATGCGATCTGATCCGACAGCTAAATGTGAGATTTTTCGATACATTCAATGTGTATTGTGCGTTTGTCAAGGAAATTCGATGAAATACACAACACGAAAAAAACTAATAGACAGACAACTAACAACGCGCAATTAATGATGCCAACTATTCGTTTATAAAGCCCGTTTATCTATGTTGAACTAAAGAAAGAAAATATCTTATAAATTGACACGTCGAAGCTCATATGGGAAAAAATTAATTCACGGGGAGCACGATTTCAAAAGAAAACCAATTCAAGTGAATAAAAAACGTAGACTGCATATGCATTCTACACATATTCAAATAGAAATATTTATACTGATGGTCCGAATATATGATTTTTTCAATTAATATCGTTGCATCGTTAGAGAAACTGCTCACAAGAGATGTTTGAACTTGCAAATTTAGTCCGATTGATGAATTTTTTAATATTCTTTTACACATCAGTTAATAGATTAGCAAATACTAACTCGATTTACTGCAATTAGACGCAATTTTGAATTTTAGTAAAGAAATCCACTTGAAAAGTAATCTTGCGAGGGTAAATACTTGTGTATTATCAGAATTATATTATTAAAATAAACAATTTATTAATGTTGAAAAATATACTTGTAATTACTTGTCATTCCTATACAATAACTTTTTAAATTAAAAATATTCGATTGAGCAGGCGCAGAGTAACTTTATTGGCCAATTAATCGATTACGAACGGTAGATTGTCAAATATTTTGCGAAATGACGCTCATCGAGTCAGCTCTTAAAACTCTCGTTAGGCAATCTGTTATATTTTTTCGTTTACACTCTTTTTCCTATTTGCTAGCAATTAGTATCAGTCGTTAACTTGTGTTAATCACGTGACACGCGCTTCAGATTATTTGGAGATGGTTTACGTGTATCCCATTATGGACCAGCAACAAATGATTGACCGCCGACATAATTTATAGAGTCGTACAAGACCTCGAGAAATCTTGCGACTATCTCTCTCTCTCTCGCGCTGTCCTGTCACCGTTGAATATAACGATAATTCACGATTTCTCGAAAGCACAATTTTGTCGTCGAAAAAACACACACACGATTAAACAAGTGGACTAGTCTAATGATACGTTTTTATGAATAAATCATCGGCACACATATTAATGATAATGATATTTTAGTTAGCAACTTGTAACTTGTGCATTTATTTCGATTGGGCATAAGAATTTTGATAAACTTGGATCGAAATATTTATAAAATTATGTATTCTAGGGTCTATATTGTCCTTTTCATAAATTTATTTGTAAATTATCAAAGACAGTATTTGATAATAGAACACAAGCGAGAACCTTATTTTATAAAAACTTTAGATTTTCCATTATTACTACCCTCTCATCTGAAACTATTAGAGCGATAAGAAAAAACGTGCAAATATAAATTGTAAATTTTCAGGAAAAACCCCGAGATAATATGTTAATGCTTGTGATGTTTAAGTTATAAGAGCCATCGAGCTAAATAAATACAAATAAATAATAAGGTCGCTATCGTTATTAATAAAAATTCATGTTAAATCTTCGACCAATGTCATAAGGATTAAAACTTTTTGTCAAGATTTGCTTGAAAAATTTACAATCCAATAATGCAAAATATCCCTCGCAAAGATCTCCCTAACACATTAAAGATTTCAATTTCATGGTCAGTTTACGAAAGAAAACTCTTTACCGCATCCACTGCTCATATCACTGAAATATAAAAGTAAAAATAAAGAAGCCATTTCAATGCACATCTCGTGAAAGCAAATGCAGCCTAATGAGACGTAAAATAAGATGAAAGAGAAGGAAAGTAAAGTGAAAAGGGAAAAGTCTGCGCAAACTTGAGAATATCGTGTACGAATCCCTAGGAGGCGTCAAACACATAATAATAACACTAATGCCGCAACGTACATCCTGCTCCATTGGAGACTGCCACCAGTCGAAGCAGTGACGTCATTTGCCCTGAGAGCTTGTCGCCTATGGGGTAAGTTAGCATAAGGCATAAGTAAGTGAGCAAAGGTACAAGCAAAGGCAATTACGCGAGAGTAGAGATGAATGTGCATGGAATGATCGAGTGGCCGTAGCAAAACGACAGAGATAAACAGACAGAGTCTCTCTCTCTCTCTCTCTCTGTGTTTGTGTTTGTGTGTTTGTGTGTTTGTGTGCTTGTGTGTTTGAGTGCCCGGGGGTGTGTGTGTGTTTGAGTGAGCGAGCGAGCGAGTGAGAGAGAGTGAG
The DNA here is from genome assembly GCA_030522565.1 of Ceratosolen corneri. Classification (NCBI taxonomy): domain Eukaryota; kingdom Metazoa; phylum Arthropoda; class Insecta; order Hymenoptera; family Agaonidae; genus Ceratosolen; species Ceratosolen corneri. Next base: position 5,417 of record JAPYYT010000666.1, on the reverse strand, counting down.
AGAGAGAGAGAGAGAGCAGGTGAGCTCTGCTTGAGAGTCGACCATGACGTAATTTCAGTGCCAGAGAAAGTGAATTGAGAATACGCCCGAAAGCGAGTGTACGCGTTACGTCCTCAACAGCCTTTATTCTTTTTATTTTCCAACTCTTTATACATCCTTTCATTTATTATTCCTCTCTTTCTTCTTTGTCCCTTTTAAATATCTACATCCTTATCTCCGTTCCTACCACTTTTTTCCAGCTTACCAGTCCTGATTTAACTTTACTTAATTTTATTTAACTTGGTTTTTTTTCACGTGTGGATTTAACCGTGTGTATCACAAAGTGAAGTACACGGATTTTAATCTGAATTTCACAAGAATGTGACAAGGTGATAGATAGAGAGCGAGAGAGAGAGAGAGTGAGAGAGAGAGAGAGGTCTTCGGAAAACCTTGCATCTCTTTCTTTCGTTGGACTGTGACTAAGGACCATAGAGCAGCCCATTTCGTTACTCGCGAGAATGCCTTTTGAGTTATGGAAAGAGAGTCGCTTCCAGGTATACGCGTAATCGATTTGATTGCAATCTTATTGGCAATATGATTGGTCATTGCTTATTATTACAACTGCTTCTATTTCTGATTTTATTCACAAAAACATTATTATTCTTGACGACGCTAACTTAGAATAAACTATTTTCCGATCGCGCAGTCGTCGTATTTTACATTGGGCGTAACGTGTAAATAAAACGTGAAAAAATATATAGAGAGATAAAGTAAGGGAGTCAAGTACGTAAAATCGAAGCAAATTATTCTACTGCATTTGATATAAATATTGAATTTCCTAAAACTTATTATTATGTCCATTTTACACTTTAGGTCAATCGTTCTCTCACTAATCCCTCAATTTTTATTCACCATTTTGTTTTAATTTTCAAAAGAAATTATGTAAACACAATCTACTGAGATATTATCTTAATGTTACCAATAACCATAAGAGAGTCTCATAACTTCAAGGACAAAATACCGCTTATTTATATGAAATTAATATTTATATTGAAAATAATGTTTATCGATGATGTTTAAGAAAATATTCCTGATACGCACGACATTATCGATTAGATTATTTTTCTAAATTACCGAATTCATTCTAATGAAAGAAATAAAAAAAGTCAATGAAAGTTCATATCATCTTAAAATGTCGTCTAACTATTGTCATATTGAATAATGAATAATAAATACAATAATAATCATCGATCCTTATAGAATATTAGCAATAATTTTATACGCCGACTAGATTAAATGCACGTCACACGCGTAACAAAATACGATATTATTAAATCGTTAATCTGTAAATCGAATGATTAATTACAAATAATGTAATCGAATAGAACTTATCAAATATAATATTGAAACTCTTATTACCAATGAATTAGCATTCACTTTCGCGTCTATTAATCGACTAATATTACTGAACCAATTAGTTTCACGTATTGAAATATAAACAGTTTACAAATAAACTTATATTACGTCTACTAAAAAGAGAATCTTATATTAATATCCTCATATAAATTATATACAATAACCAGTCAAATATGCTTAATGTGTATTGATGTTTGAATAATATTGTATTACATTCATTTTCATATGCAATTATTCAAGTCTGCTTTTACAAATAATAATAATTGTAGAATCTTTTAACAATGAATAAATTAACATTGAAATTCTACGTAAGCTTATGAAATATTACAATACTGATGAAGCGCTATGGATATTATTAATAACCAAATAATAATTATTTGTACTACAAGAATTAAAAAATTATTGTAGTAGAGATGCATTTAAGTTTTTACATACAAGTAATTACATACATTTTACAACTTTCGGAGATTCAACTAAAGTTAACGCACTGTATTCATCAATAATTTTCTTCGCCACTTAAATTGTCCAATACACTAACAAAATATCAAAATAATATAAATTTAATATACACAATATAAATATAATACATAACGAAACGTTGATGTTGCTATCAACAATTCTATACTCCACACACTAAATTCAGCGAATAAAGTCACTTCCGCCTATATATACATATATATATATATATATATATATATATTCAATAAGATTATTAAACGTTATTAATAATTGACAATTTACAACAAAAAAAAAAAAAAAATACATATTAATTATATTTTTATAGAAAAAAACTACTTTTTACTATAATCCTCTATAAATAACTGGCAATAAAGTCGGTATATTTCCAAGTATTATAAAATTTTGTATTATATTACTTTATTTTCCAACATAAATTTCCTCTACGTTATTGCACATATTGTAAGCTAAAAGATAGGAATAATTAAGTGAATTTAGACAGGCATTAATTTGATGAACATTTTGATACAGAAAAAATTACTATAAAAGCAATTTATTCAGATAAATCTTTTCAATATTAAAATTAAAAGTATTGCCGTAAATTAATGATATTTTTCTAACAATAATATTGGTTACTACAAATTCAAAAGTTCTATGATTTTTGCAACTCGTTCCTCTTGAAGGCAAACTATTTTGTATTAGTAGTTGCAGCGTATTATTCGATTATCTTTGTCTAACTATGCTATTACAAATTGATACAAATAGATTGTCTGACTCATAAATCATTTGTCGTGATCCAGAGCTGAGTGTACACTAATAAACTTACTTATTAAATAAGTGATTATTATATCCATGAAAATTATAAAAGTATATTTTTTAAATATATGCGGATACTTAATAATACTTTTATAAAAAAAAAAAAGCGATAATATTACGCCGAATTTTTAAATTACTTGCTAAATTGCACTCTTATAAGTATTAAATCTAAGCAAATTAAACTAAAAATACATTTTAAATAATAATACGCTTGTAAATTATGCATAGAAAATATTAAGAATATTATGGTGTTTAAATATTTAGTCTGCATTTAATGAGAAAAACTCATTTTTTGACAAACTCATAAATAATTAGCACAGTGAAAGTAGTAAATATTCGAGTAATAAAATTGACGAAACAAATATCCAACTCTCCCAGTTACTCGATACACCCAATAATACCGAATAATAATTAATAATAATACTAATAATAATGATACCGATATCGAATCGTTAATAATTGATAAAAATTTTAAATTTATTGTCGTGCAAAAATAAACAACAGAATCATTCTCGTACACATATTACATACATATTAAACGAAAATGGGTAAAGTTATATCTCTTGTCGTTCCCAAAAATCTTATATTCACAATTCAAGACTGTTTGCTAACAATAATTCACAGTCTGTTGGAAAAAATTTTCTCGCCATTTCAAGATAAGACTTGCATTAAATATTCTTTACACTAATATTCGCATGAACTCGAACGACATTAATATCGCTAAACTCGTAAATGTCCAATTGTCTTGATATCATCTATAGTAGATGCTCACGCCACTTGAATTCATTACGCGAGCAATTATTTGCTTCCGTTACCCAAACATCAGATAATGAGCTTGAGATTACATAGCCGCGGCAAAGTGTAAATAAAATCGACTTGGCTTTTCCATTCGACCCAATAATTCACGCCCAATGCCTCCTTCAGCCAACAGCCAACTTTCACGCAACAATAAAAGCGGCTTCTCATTGCGTCCCCTAAAATACTATTGCCGACTATGAGAGACGCCAATGAATTGACACAAAGGATCGGTAAATTAACTCGGAGGCAAGGAATTGTCGTCGTATCAATTGAGCGTACGGGCGTGTGCATAAAGAGCGGCACTTTGGTATTCACTTTGTGCGTGACATCGTAGCGACGAAGGAAAAGAGCATGCGAGAGAAGGAAAAACAAGACCACGATGGAAAGAATATGGCAGAGATGTAAAAGTTGGTCAATGTGCTTGCGCAGAAAGCTCGAAACTATTCTATTTTTGTGCAGAGGTCATTGCCGACGCGCATATGGCAAAAATGCAATTAAACGGATTTCTCGGTGGGATTTCTGCGCTCGCATCTATCAGCGGGTAAATTAGCCTTGCATTTATTGCATATTTGTATCGAGTGATTGACTGTGTTGTAAAGAATGGCAATATTTTGCGAAGATTGGCAGAATATCTGTTCCTTCCATGAATGAATTCATTGAATTCCCCCTTTTCCTACATTGCCCGGGGACAAAATAACTAGTGAACTAGACAAAATAACTAGTGAACTAGACAAAATAACTAGTGAACTAGACAAAATAACTACTTTTATTTACCGGCATCTGCCAAATTTCATTTCTGGCATACATTATTTCACTGACAGCTAATCCGCATTTTTTCCTCTCAAGTAAACGTACCTGCATTGTAATAATTACGTCCACTCTGAATTTCACATTGAATTAAGGGTAAATCGATTGGCGAGCGAAAAAATTGGCTTAAATCGAAAGAGAAGACAAGAAAATAAGTACAAAACACGAAAGCACATAAAGCCTGCACGTGCTAAAGTATTTAAAGGACCGATTGTGGCGCATTGCACTCTGTCGATTTGAATTAAAGTCGTTTCCTTAAAATTCCTTCGGTTAAATCAACATTGCAAGCACGTGCAACGAATCTTGCCTCTGGCTTTCGGAAAATGCTATAATAGTGCTGGCTGACCTTTAAAAGTGAGCAACTATTCGGGCAAATTAAATTAACAAAATATTTAATTAATATAAAAGACGATGAGATTTGAGAGTCAAGTCGAGATGAAGTGGTAATTGTTTCAGAACGCCTTCGTAATGAGTTTCTCTTTCCTCGCAAATCGCCTCGGCGTAGATGAGCCAGCAACAATAGAGTGCAAATCAATTGAAATGTTCGTATGAGTAGGAAGTTTTGTGGCACCGCTCTCGCAGCCTAAGAAGTCGCCCGATTGTCCGACTCTCTCGAACAGTTTAATTAAAAGTCGGACCTATTAGACGCGAGCACTGCGAAATCCTCGAGTCACGAGTTGCAAAATCGAAAAATCGCCACTACTCTCCCCCACCCACCCCACCCACACTTTATTATCCGGAGCAGCGGTACCACACGCACCGCGGACACCATTTTTTCGGACTTCCAATCATCCGATAAGCAATCTCCCACGCTCCGGCCGTAGGACCGGCCACCCACCCACCCCACCCAACAGCCACGAATGTCTAATGGGCATTTTGAAAGAGTGCAGGAAGAGGGGAAGGCCGCGGCTGGGGAGGAGCGAGGGGGCAGAGTCCAATTAAAAATGGCATATTCGCGAATGACGGGAGCGGCTGCCGATCGGCCGATAGCCATTGCCGAGGGAAAGTGCCCTCGGCGAGGCGAGGCGAGGAGGTTTGTGGGAGGAGGTTCGTGGGAGGAGGTCGGTGGGGTATTTCGCTGTTTGGGACCTCCGGTGCGGACCGCCCGGGGGGGCCCCCGTTCGGGTCGTCACGCGCGCGTATGT
>JAPYYT010000665.1:0-41603 GCA_030522565.1 Ceratosolen corneri | reverse complement strand
AAGGCGCGAGGAGGCACGAGTGGAATTATCCAACGAGCTCGCACTACAACAGCAAGGTAACGCTGTTGAAATAAAGGGTCACAACAAGTCTACGCTTGGCAATATTCAATTTACGTCTGAATATTACTGTAGTGTGGGCTACATCGACATACAACGTCATAACTCTTGACATCACTCCAAGCGTTGTGAGAAGCAATTTACGCTTGCCTATTGCGACCGTTTGGAAATAAGCAACTTTTTAACTAAACTCACCGAACGACACATATTTATAAATTCATTAAAAGATATCGCGGTATTCAACAAATGTCCGAATATTAAGATTTGTAATACAAAATTGTAACAGCATTATAATTATACCACAACGTCCATAGACAGCATTAAATTGCAATAGATTAAAATAAACACCGTTTTACAGCATAACCACGCCAATTTGCCTCTGTTTCATTCTACCCTGCTATCTCTCTTTCTCCACTATCCGCCTCCCCCTCCCTCCATCTGGGAGAGTGTTTTCTCGGGCTCATTCCCGAACAACATTAATTTTACAATTAAGAAAGAGCTTCTCAGACATCTGTGTTAGACACTGGTACCAAGTCGCTGCAATTACATAACCAAATATCTTGTCCGGTGGTGTTCAATTTACGCCCGTACGCCGCATCCAACTTCAGCCCAAAGCCGCTTCTCCTCATTGTGGACCACAGCTATGTGTTGTTCAATTTAAAACTAAACGCTGCATCCATTACCAACCTGCATTACGTATACCGAGAAAAGCAAAAGAAGAGCGAGATAGGCAAGTAGCGATTAATACATATAAACTTGTTTGGGATTATTACCAGTGTTTTATTTTTCTCCTCAGTGAGGAGATGCAGATAGTGGAAGGAGCGGATAGAAGTAGGTTCCCAGAATAGAGTCTTTGAACGATATTTAATAACGTAATTCAATGTTTGTTTATTTATTAAAGTTGTATAATATATAGATTTGATAGTGTAATGATTAAAACCGATGGTTCAATAATCTCAGAATTAGGATTTGATATTAATAGAATTTGTAGATATTTATTTAATGAAATAAAACAGGAATAGGTGTGGGATATTATTATTAAAAATGTATTAGTAAGTAGTTGAGTTACTTCTGACAAAATAGCAATTAATTAATGATTTGTATAGTTAGTGTGAGTGGCTACAGCGAATATATAAAATTATAAATAAGTATATATCTTCGATCTTCCTGCTTCTTGGTGAATGGGATTGTTAATATGTTTAAATAATTCTATATATATTGGTTATTAATCGTCCACTACTTGATGAGAGGAGATACTTGGTGAGATATATACTTCTAGTGATTACGCGCTTCTTACATGACTGGTATTGAAAATAAATATGTCTAAAATTCACATAGAATATACTATTATGCTGTTCGTTGCTCAATGAGCGGCAATGCAATACGATTAATGTTTTCTTGTACTTCCTGTAGGAGAATTATTGTGTAAACTGCAGCCGCGCCTCGTTTAATATCTTTTACTTAAAAAACAACCAAGTACAATGATAAGAATACTACTGAAACTTTAAGGTGTCGGAAGTAACTGTTGTAATATCCGTGTATCCGTATCTACGTAGCCGGTCCCTTTGTCTTTTTTCTTAACAAGTACTAAAGTAACAGAACAATATATTTCAATACATTAAAATAAACGCCGTTTTACAGCATTACCTACACCGTCTTCACCTTTGTTTCTTTCTACCCTGTTTTCTCTCCTCTTCCACTATCGCTCTCTCTCCTACACTACTTTGGGAGAGCTCACATTCGGGTTAGTTCCCGAATAATAAGGATATATTATTAAACAGATTTATACTAGTGCAATTTGAAATTTAAAATAATATTTGAAAAGAAGTTTCTTGATAAAAGAATATAAGAAAATTTATCAAATCAATTAGTTATTTATATATTTTCATATCATATGATATTATATATATTGATATCATATGAATTATTTTACTTAAAATAATTTTTTAAAATAATAGTTTTTATTTGAAAAAGTTAAATCAGTTGCATTTTTATGTCTTTCTACACCTAAGTATACATTATATATTATATTACTTATTAATAATATATTTTGTTTAATTATTGAACAACTTTTTGGGGCGTTAAATTAAATTTAATTTAAGTCTTTTACTTTTTTATATATGAACGAGGAAAAAAAATACGTTTCTCATACCATGATTAATAGTAATTATAAGACTAATTTTTCTTAATAGAACTTTTGTATATTAATAATGTAAAAAGAGTAGCTGTAGTAAATTATTGAATTCTGTAGTTTTAATAATACCTATTTGATTAACTGCACAAAAGAAAATTATAATGTATAAAAATTTAATAGGCTATTGATAATTTATATGATATATAAAACCCTTATATGAATTAGAAGTTATTGAGGGAAATTTATTTTATATTTATAAATAATTTTTATTTTAAAGAAATTTGTATATATATATATTATATAATACTTTCACAAATTATTTATTGATCAATTAAAATTGGTACAAAGTTGGTACAATAATATTTTATATATTATCTGCTAATAGTATAAATAAAATTATTAAACTTTTAATACATGAATCTTTAACATCATTCATTAAATATAAGTACGCGTGAAACGAGTGAAATAAATTAAATAATATTTAATTACGTCAATTAGACGAACGTAATCACGAAGATATGAATTAATGAATTTCAAGTACCGAAAATAATAAGTAAATCCGCAAAAGGTATCAACAGATAAAATCAAACATTATAAACAAATTATACCAATTTTATAGTACGTGATGTCTTAATTTCACGATATTCAACATTTACTAAAATATTTATTTTTTGTATATACCTTGTGAATGTATATTTCAATAATTCTTTTAAAATAATTTATAAAATTTAATTTATTTATTTTAATATGGGTTGCTTTAAGTAAATTATAATTAAAATGTTATTGTAATTTTATATGAATTTCATTTTCATGCAATTTTAAATTTCTCGTGTATCACTGTGCTATTAAATATAACTAAAAATAATTTAGAATAATAAAATTTTAAATAAAATTGTCGGACTTTTAAAGAAAATAAAAAATTATCGCTAAAACGATTTTTAACAAATTTTTATATTTCATTTTGTAAGAATTGAGTTTATTTTAATGTAAATTATATTATTTTATTAATTTTAATTAATTATTCAAAATAGGTTTCATGGTATATATATAAGTAATTATAATTTACAGTAAAATTTACTAGTAATTGATTAAAATATTTAGTTTTTAATTATTACTAATTAGTTTATTTAAAAAATAAAATTTTGTTAGTCCCTATTTATTATAAATTGATCATAACCAATAGTCAATATACCCATCAATATTCCAATTTAAAATTTTGAAATAAATTTAGTACAATTATCTATTGATTTTATTTATTTTCAGCCTTCATCAAAAGTGATCGATCAAGTAAATACAAAAATTTACAAATAAGATACGTTAGAGGTTTAGATCCAATAATTAAATTATATGATGCTGAAAATAAATTAGAAGATATACTTGATATTCATAAATGGGATACCGATTCAGTTGACGAGTTTCTTATTACTCATTTATTAATGGATTAATGCAAATGGCTAGTACAGCTCAATTTTATACAGAATTAAAATAAAATTTTGTATGACATTGTTTATTTCATTTTACAGTAAATGTAAAGTATACATAACATACAGAAATGTGTATCTTATTGGAATGGAAATTCTACACTTACTAATATAATGCAACAAAATGATGCACTAATAAAATAAAGCTGAAATAACTTAAGCTAACATGTTTTACGAGTACTAATGCAGCTAATGTATACATTTGTATGCATTAAATCTTATGTCAATCAATAATGAAAATACAGAAAACTTATTTATAATATACAATTATTTTATAAAAGATAATGATAAAAGTCATATGAAGTTCACATTTTACATACACACTGTACTCTTTTCATTCTCGAATATTAAAATGAACATTTGTTTGTTTACTATTAAATATACGTAATATGGATAAACTTTAAATATTTAGTTTTAAAATTGACATACACTTTATTATTTTTAATTTTTATAAAATGTATATCTTATCTACGAGATCTTCTAGCACGATTGCCACGTGCTCGCTGATTATAAGCATTGCGTTGATTATTTCGTGGGCTAGTTTGTAAAATTTTTTGAGTTGAGTTGTCTTTATCATCATTTTCATTACACAATAATATATTATCATCACATTCGGTTAATGATATGTCATTAGATTCATTATCGTTTGGACAATCTGGATTTTCATCTTCAACAATTTCTTCGTCAGTTTCATTTACTTCTTCTGGATCATACTTATCATCTTCATCTTCATGTTTTTCTTCAATTTCATTAATTGAAATATCTTCATTATCTTCTTTCACATTTATACTTTCTTCAAGCTTCACACGTTTCGTATCAGGCTCTTCATTATGTTGTATTTCATCTGGATTATTAACCTAAAGATGTTAAATACAGCTTATATATTAAATTGTAATTTTATCAAGAAATTGATCATAACAAAAATATAAATAATTTAAAATAACTTAAAAGAAAATACAAACTTCTTTGTTTTCTTGCTCTGTTTTAGCAATAACTTCAGCAGCAGCTTGTAAAGTTTTTATTTCCTGAATAAAATTACGATAATGAGTAATACTACGAAGATGAGCAGTCATATCTTCTTCTGTGAGCATAAATCGCCGACATTTTTCACAATGATAACCACTGATTTCCTTTACTAAAGATTTGCCAATCAACAATTGATGTGTTCGGCAATGCTTATATGATGGAATTTTCAATTTTGCATCAATTGGTTCTTCGGGAATTTCTGTTACATAATCAGAAGTATCCATGGAAGAATCGTCTAATTTCTCATTTTTCATATCTATACCAATATCTTTTTCTTCATCTTCTGCATTTCTAATTTCAGACTCTCCTTTTGCAAGCTTATCTAAAGATTTTTTTTAAATATATTATTTAATTTCCATTTTAAAATTCATACATTATACCTTTTTTTTTATTTTTTCTTTGTTCTTCATTTTGAACAGCATTTTTCATGTGCGTTGGTGTGAGACAATGTTCATCATATTCAATTCTTGATGGAAATTCCTTAGCACATGGAAAACAACGAGGATGTAAAAATGTTTTTAGTTGTTGATGTTTCTCACTTTTACGATGACTTGAAAGAGTACCATAAAAGTTCAAATCGCACATAGTACAATATTCTCTAACGCTCAAATCTACCGATAACTAAAAAAGAAAATAAAAAGTAAAAATGGTTATGTTTAATATTTTATTCAATTAAAAAGAAAATTCATTTTTAATGATATTATACATACTTTTTTACCACGTCGTTTTGAATTAGTAAGACTAAGTTCACGTTGTTCCTCAGCAACTCTTAATTCATGTCTCATCAATTCAACCTTTAATTTATAAGACTCATCGAGTTTGTCCATCATCAATTGATGAGCGCGACCACGAAGGTGATTTTCAAATGACTAAAATATCATACGTAATTATTATATTATTACAATATTCAAAAGTATCATTAAAACCAACGATTTTATTTATATAGCTATTATATTGCAGATACGAAAATACGATTTATTATTTCGAATTATTATATTAACGTAAAATCAAAAAAATGTATTTTTTAATTAAGATATTTTATTTCAAATCTACTCTAGATTAATCTATATTTAAAATTAATACAATATTTTAAAAATTCATTTATATTAATACTTCAAAAAAGTAATTATATGTAACTTACGTTTCCATCCCACATGTATTTATTGCAAACATGACAAAACATGTTACTAATTGGAACCTCTGCATAACGACTTTCTGCATGTCTGGCAGCTGATTTTTTACCAGTGCCTTTGTCTCCTAATGACTCGTCTTTATCAACTGCAACATCTTCAATCTTTATGGAATCATCGGGTTTATCATTTGTAAGTTCTTTTTTCTCATCTTTCCATTCGCGTTTTTTAGATTCTTCAGTTTCTTCATTTTCTTCACTATTATAAATAAAATAATTGATGATATAACTTCAACTTTAAAAAAAATAATATTTAAGATAGTTCTTGCATACAATCAAGGATTTTAGTTAATTTTATAATACAATTTTTAAAAATTTATAAAATACCCATATAGTTTATCGAATTAAAGTGCACATTAATACAAATAATAGGCGATCTTCACTTATTTAAGAAATATTCAAATTAATTTAATATAATTTATAAAATTAAAAATTGTATACGCTACTAAATTTTATGTTTATTTACAGATTATTCGAATAAAAATAAATTTAAAAATATATAAATATGATTTATAGGAAAAATATAAAAACTAAAATCAATTTAACAGACCAAAATAAAACTAAAATGCAATTTATACAAATTTATTGTATATAAATGTTTATTTCAATTTTAATAAATTATTAACATCAATCCGAATATGTACATAAGAATCTTATATATAATCTGTAGATGATATTAATATAATTATAATTTATAGAAGCATATTTATATAATGTAAAAATTAAATAAAATAGTTTAACTAAACTGTTTAATGTATGAATATAAATAGTATAATGAACTCAAATGCTATTTTTATTGGATTTACATTTATTGGATATATTATGATTATACCAATCATAATTTTAATAAGTGGCAAAAAATAGAAATTTTATAAATGATAAAGTATATACAACTTCAAAAGTATATAAATCTCAGTAAAAAGATTAGTTATACAAAACTGAAAATAAAATAGGTTTTTTATTATTAATATATAACATACTTTAATGAAATTCAAGTTTTTAAAAAAGTAAACTATCAAAATCATGTCAATAACTATTAATTTTTGTATTTATTATAAAATCTTGAAACTCAGATTCATTTACAAAATGATGTACCACTATGACTAATTTAGAAACTTATTTAAATCTTTTATACTATTGATTCATAAAATTCTCATGCATAATTAAATTCTTATATGAATTTATTTTTTAATTTTATTAAAAATTAATGAACAAAATATTATATCAAATATTTCAAGATAAAGATTTTTTTATAATTAATATAATTACTATCAAAATTATTTTAAGATTTTTTGAGTAAGCAATTTTGATAATTTAAATTTTTTATACAGTTTTCAAAATTAGTTTATAATTATTACAACTGTACATTTATAAAATAAGCTTCCAACGAACAATCATGTATAAAATTACCTTTTTCGAACAATCTGTAATTAAGGCATTTGTAATAATTAGTAAATAAATATTCAAATACATATATATCTAAATATACGTTCGAAATAAACAACAAATTTATTAATGAATATGTAATACATACTCCAACTGATTATGCATTTTATAGTATTATTATTGTTTTGTAGTTATTTTTTTTGTCATGAAAAAATGTTATTAATTAAATAAATTTAAGTTAAAAATAATTTCAACCTAACTAAATAATGAGTTGATAAAATATTGATTTAATTGAAGAATTTATGGCTTACTAAAATAATTTATTTTGTGCATTAAATCTTAAATATTTTATTTTATGCAGCCGTACGATAATTACAATGATCCCATGGTAAAAATGCAATAGTCAATATTCGAATTTTTTTATTTTAATCATCCAAAGAATTGACAATATTCTTAACAAAAAATTCAATGCAAGAATTACCTTATATTATTTAATATCAATTATGATTATCAGAGTTCAAACTAATTTCTAAATATTACACTTTTTAATAAGAATCCATATTGATCTTTTTTATGCAACAAAAATTTCGTCCAAAACATATTTTTTGCTTATATATTTTTCTTTCTACAAAACAAACGAAATTTAGCTTCCACGTTACAGGCTTCATGATGAAGAAAAAAACAAATGACTCTTACATCAGGAATACTTCGACGAACATTGTTTGCCTCTTGTATTCAAAGATAACTTGAAACGAGACATCGCTTATAATTTTATAGATGGAGATAGGCAGAATGTCGAATCTTTTGCACAATACAAAAACTTTATTAAGTAGTTAATATGCATGTACTGTGTATCAAAAATAAAATTTTGAATTTCGTTTAGTCAGTAACTTTGTGCCTAAGTGTATTTTAAACATACTCCTGCAGGTTTATCTGGTACTTATTCTACTATCAATTTAAAATTTACTATTTGATTAAATAATTAATGTTACTCTTAAAATTCGCTGTTTTTATAAGTAAATATCTTAATTTATTATTAAAAATAATGCACTTAAAAATATTATTAAAAAAAAAGGAATCAGTTCTGTTAAATATAATAAAATTTATATAAAAAATACTAAGTAAATAATTAATTACACTTTTGACGCTATATTGAAAAAATATTTGTTATTTTAATGTAATTTTAATTCAGCAAAAAATATTAAATACTATAATATATATCAATGTATATTATATATTAAGTGGCAAGACAATATTAATTTATGAACTTCAAATAAATATATTTTTACAGTAATTTTAATGAGAAACGGATTATAAATTCTAAAATTAATAATGAAGATGACATTAATTATAATATTAATAATAAAATTACCTTAAATATAGATACAATAATCAATTTTTATAACTTTTATGGTTGATTTGGTTTTATGTATAATTGTTGCTTTTTATAATAATTCAAAAAAAAAAAAAAAAAACAGATAATTCATTTGAGTAACAATATCTAAATAAATAGATAAAATTAAAATTTTAGTAAAACAAAACCAGTGTCTATATAAAGAAGAAAATCGGAATCTTTATAATCTCTTTTTTTATCTCTTGAGGGTACTTAAGAGAAGATACGAGAACATACTTTGAAGTTTGAAGAAACTATTTGCTATCTCCCACAAGCTTACCTTAAAGCAACAGGCACTTCAGCTTTTTCATTGGTCTTATCAGAGGTCTTATCCTGCTGTTCCTTTTTGATGGTCGGATTTTTCTTAGAGGTAGTATTTGCTTTAGAAGACTTATCGTTCCGCTGATTTTGACTTCCATTCTGGCGTTGGTTGCCTGACTGGGGTGTACGAGATTGCGGGCCACGTCGCCCAACAATGCCGTCTCGGGCTCGATTGCCCATCTATTTGTGTAGGTCAAAATGACCAAACCATTTCATAAGAAGTTTCGTACACCATATGGGTATTATGTGTTTTGAGTTAAGCTTGATTTGCTTATATTTCCTCATCAAGGGTTGCTTACAGGGGCATAATAAAAAGTAAAGGCAACAAAACCTTTTTACTTTGCTTATTTGAACAGAAAGGATTGTATTATTTACATAGTGATAGATCATTTTCACATCAACATCAAATATGAAATAATAAATTTGATGGCATTGATTTTTAAGACCAAGTTTTATGTTTAAAATGAAATTAAAGCATTAGATACTTTCCACTAAGAGATAGATGCATTTCATCTTGAAAAATATAAGGTATACAAGAGATTTCATTGCATATAAAACATTTCCTTTTTTAAAGATTATTATCAGAATTACATTCGCTAATGATCACCCTGATAATCTTTTTATAGTTGATATAGAAAATCTATAGGAGACTACAAATAAATGTGAAAAAATAATCAAAATCGGTAACAAGTATTGAACCGACAACTTTATACAAGACTACTTTGGTACAAGCATGATGCTCGTTATTTATGTTGTTTACAGATAATCATGTATGTGATATATGAAATTACATTCCCCAAACTGAGATTTGTGTGATAAGTTTTTTGAAAACAAACGTTATATCAAATATCCAAATGCTTTACTAGATTGATTTTTTGGTTTTATTTATATTAATTTTTTCAAGAAAAGATTGACTTAGCTAACTTTTTAAAACATAATCTTTTTTAAGTGTAAAATTAAAAAAAAACTTTTCATAATGGTAATAAATAATAATCATAATAATTTATTTATAGATAACTACAAAATAAGAGTATATGGTATTAATAGAAAATAATTTTAAAAAATTATACTGTTTTTTATATAAAAGCTTGGATGTATTTATCTTTATCAAAGTAAACTATATTTTCAATTTCTTTTTAAATGTAATGAATTATTACAAATTTGGTTTTTATACAGTAGAATAAGTTACTTGTTTCAAGCATTTCAATACAAAAAATTTAATAAAATTAATTATCATCGATTATTATATCAATTATTATAAGGCATTTTGTTAAAAATATCAACGTAAAAATATTTTATACACTTTTAATTTTATTTTTATAAATTGCTGTACATGTTAGATATATTTATTATATTTATTTATAAATAATATCATTAATAATATTTGTCTTTATCATATATACCATATATTAGTTTCAAAACAAGGTTAATTCATAATTAGTCTAATTATTAGTTCTTTAAAAATTTGAACTTTATAATTGAGACATATCAGATATTATTATTGTAATTAATGAATTTTCTAATATACTTATATTTAAAAGGCCAATAAATCTAAAATTAAATTTCTAAAATTAAATTAAAGTATTTTAAAAATAATTTTAAACTATTTAAAAAATAAATTATATAATAAAATGTAAAGTAATTCAAAGATTATAATATTCTATTTAATTTTATTAAGATATTTTTCGATTAAAATATTTAGTTCATTTTTATTTCAATGAATAAATAAATAAATAAATAAAAATCTCTTTTTAAGATAAGCTTAAATTTATAACATACATAATATTTTATTTTAATTAGCAAATAATTTTAGACATTTGAATTATTTATAATGGAAATTAAATATATTAAAAGTGAAATTACTTGGCTTAAAAATTTGTCAAGTATCTTATTATATATAAATGTATTAGTATTTGTTAAAATTTTTATTCTACCTAATATTAATCATACATACTTTGTTATATGGTTGAAGTCGTTGATTTTTAATATTATGACGACCAGCTCGGTCATTGAAACGACCTTGATTAAAGTTCTGTTGGTTAGAAAAATTAGGACCTGGACCACTATAATTATTACTCAAGCTGAGCAGTGATGGTACCTTCTTATCAAAAAAATATTTAATTAGTTTATAGTTCTTTTTTCAGTTTTATAAAGGAGTCAAAATTCCATAAAAATTCCGAAATATTTTGATACACAAAATAAAAATATTAATTTCATAAATAAATACTATTCTTTTTAATTATAAATATTATATTTTATATTTGATAAAATTTTGTATTCAACTATGTAAAATTTAACTGTTATACTACTAAAATTTTAATTACAAGACAAAATATTTATAATAAAAACAATATTCAATAACTTAATAATAAAAAAACCAAAATTATCACTATTTCATTTATAATTTCACTGATTTTATAATCTTGAATTAGATATTATTGATATCTAATGTTTATTATTAAGAAAATAAAATTTATAAAAAAATTATGTTTATTTTTCATTTGATTCTGATATTTCTTTTAATTAATTAATAAACAGATAATTTTATCTTAGCAATCTCAATTGTTAAATAATAAATATATAAACTAGTATTAAAAAAAATAAGAAATAATTATTCAATTAAAACATTTCTAAGTGAAAATTTGTAATAGTTCATTGTCAATCCTTTCACTTTCTTATCAAAATATAACATTAAATCAACAAAGAAAAATATATAATTTTCTTATTTAACAAGATATCTTGTATGCATATATTTATTTACAACTTATATAGAAAAAAAATACTTTATTTGATTACTATTAATATTAAACAAAACATTTACAACAACAAAATATTTATTTATAATATTAATATAATTAATATATTAATATTAATTAAATCCAAAATAATAATTTATATTATCAATTATTTCTTACAGATAAATTTTTAAAAAGTATAATATTCTTGATAGATGTATTAATAATTTGGAATTTAAAACTCCTTATTCAATATTGAATATTTTTTAATAAAAAATTACCTGTGGTGGAGGATCTTGCTGATTTCGCAAAAGATTTGAAAGAAGATTACTAGCAATAGCTAACTGGGCTTGTGGTGAAGCAAGGGATAGATTATTGTTGGGAGTAGGCAAGATACCACGACCAGGCATCATTCCACTCTCCCATGGATTCATACTTCCTCCACTTCCACCGCCATTACCGCCCATTCCACCACTAAGATTACCAATTCTTCCTCCACCACCACCACCACCCATGTTTCTATTGTTGAAATTGCGGTTCCCAAAGGAATCACGTTTTATACCTCGGTTAAACGACATGACTGAAAAAAATCCAGTTTATTTAATCACCAATAAATTTTATGTTAAATTCTATCATATGAAGAAACAATACATGTAACCTATGCTTACTTAAAATTTACAATTCTTTTACAAATTGTAAAGGAATAAATTTTTTTAAGTTATAAAATAATATTATTCATCTATTTATGTATAGTAAATGTATATCCTTAATTTAAAGTAATTTAGATTTTCTTATTTATATCATAACTAGTTATAATTGAAAATATAATGTTGAAATTCATTCCTGCTAAAAGACGCCGCGTTATGCACGCCCAAGTATTCCGGTACATTTGATATACGAATAGATTTAAAAAATTAATTTATTTTACGCAAAAATTTTTATTGTTTAAAGTTTATTGTTTTGAACTATAAATTTAGCCTATATATTTTTACAATAAACTTACCTTAGTCTTATTATTTGATATCAAATATATTCAAATAATTTATTGCTTGAAAGACGAAATGGAGTCCTGAAAATTTCTGAGTACAAAAAGGTCAAAGAGAATTAAGAGAGAGGAAGAGAAGAAATGCTACCCTAAAATAAATGTGCAAACAGTTACATGAACGAGCATGTGTATAACTATTGCTAAAACTGTTTCCATAAATTGCATTATACACATAAATAAGAAGGGAGAAAGATGATGCCCGTGTTACTGACTATATGAAACAAACAATGTGATTGGTTAAACTAGATTTTTTCGGTTTTAATTCTTTATTGTTAATTAAAATGATAAAATTAATATTTAATTTAAATATATAAAAGATGATAAATACGTTAATTATCACATAAATTTTATTTCTATAATTACATTTTTTAACAAAATAATTTTAGTATTGCTGAAAATTTAATGATCATTATAAAGCAATCGATTCATTTGTAGTATAACATTCATGCATGATTAAAAAATACTATTTCATTTTTCCAATAGAACTAAATATTTAATTTTTATTTTCCTAAATAAAAGGTATCAAATCTACATTAGAAATTTCCAACATTGATATTTTATAAAATTTTATTGATTTAAATTAACAAGCATTTAAATATTTTTATAATATAAAAAATAAGTAAAACTTATCTAAATTTCTAAAAACAGCAAAAAACTATATATGCAAAAATAATTTATTCGTATGACTAAATATCAAATACAAAACTTGAAATACAAATAAATTTAATAGCAATACAAACTACAAAAGTTATTCTAAATTCATATAAATTATACTAAAAACTGAAGCATACAATTTTTATATAATATAAATACATAAGAAATGCATTTATTTGATACAATTGTTCGGGAACTAACTCGAGTGTATACTCTCCTAAAGATGTATCTTTCTACCCTGTTATTTCTCACCTTTCACTAACGGTATCTCCCACACTACATTGGGGAGGGCTTAGGAGAGCTAATTTATTTATAATAATAAATTAAAAGATTAACCATAACAAATAAACCAAAGATGATCACGTGTGTCTTGAAGCTGGTCGGACGTGAGTTCTCCTTTTGATTAGCCTTGAGCATAATTTTCAATATTTATTTAATCATGCCGAATCTTATATGGATAATGCTTATTTAAGACTTATTGCCGTTCGAAAATAACGAATCACTTAAATAAAAACTCGCGATGATTCTTATCTCATATAAGAATCTTTTATTTAAGAAATTCTCGCATTCAGCAATAATAACTACGAACTTAAATGAATTTATTACAATGATGATTTTATTATATATTTAAAAAATATTGTATCACTTCTTTAACTATTCTTTCTCCTCTTGTTCTTACTAATCGCTCGTTGTTGTTTTTGGAGAATACTGGCCCTTCGTGGCTTTCGCGGTTCTATTTACGATGCGATTAAAAACCGTTACGTGATGGGTGGAAGTGTCCGCGAAGAAGGAGAAGTGTCGTCTCATTGTTTCTGTGTGTTTTTCCTTTGCTTATTATCGATAGATGCCTTTTTTCTATTGATGCGCCTCCAGCTCTGCAACGAAGGAAAAATAGGGACGGAAAATTTACGCGACAAATTCGAGGAATTAAAAGTCCTTGAGAAATGTCTACAATGGTCTAGAAATCTTGAACAGTCACCTAATTCGCTACAATACCTAATAAATTTTCACAATATGGTTGATGATATGATTTTTAGAATTTTCAGAATTAACATCTCGAAAGTTTACTAGAGGATGTTTTCAAAAACTCTTCATTTGCTATTTTAAATTTTAAATCATGAGTAGATAGATGAGACTGCACGAGGTTACAATTTATTACTCAGTACCTTCTGACAGTATAGGAACTGCATATCGTTATTGCATAATATTATAGAAAAATCGCGGTATTGTCTGAATGATTCTCACATATTGTTCTACAACCGAATAGAAAAAAGAGAATCCCTAAATAATATTGTTTCTTTACTTTTACTCAAAAGGTCTTCGTTAGTTTGTATGACCATCATGTGCTCTGCAAGGCGCGTGTCATAAAAGTGACGGACAAAACCATCCAGGAATTAACGCATAGTTCCCAAATATCGTAAGAGTTGTTTAGCACAACATAGTTGTATATTTTGAATAGTGTAAACATCAAGCGACGTCACGGGCCGAAACATCGGGTCAAGTTTTACGCGCCGATCCAGCGCTTCGACGTGCGGTCGACCGCCGCTTCGATGCGTCCATTGTCTAAAAGGGTGTCGATACTACCAGTCAAAGGGCACCAATCACAACTGAATAATTAGCTATTAACCAATCACCGAAATTTCCCACTCTCATAGAAATGCGAGTAAAGTCCTCCCCCGCAAAAAGCGGGGTGAAGAAGTATTGCAGCGTCGGCGCCTCTTATCAGATCCGGGTTGATTTTCAGAATCGTAGTATCGATTCTTTGACCTGTAATCTCTCAATAGAAAGTTGTGTATAGTGAAAAGCTTCTCCGCGATCATTATCCACGAGTAAGGGATCAAGGTTCAAGGACTGAAAGGGAAGCAACGAGCTCTGGACTGTGGTACAACCTCAACGAGACCAAAGAAGAGATGGTCACTAATACTCAATCGCGGCACACAAGGAAAGGCGCGAACAAGCACGAGCAGAATAATCCAGTAAGCTCTCACCCAGACCCCTAGGTAAACCCTGTTGATCTAGAACAACACAACAAGTCTATGCTTGGTAAGATTCAATTTACGCCTGAATATTGCTATAGTGTGAACTACAATGACATATAATTCATAAAACATAACATCACTTCAAGCGCCGTAAGATTCAACTTACGGCTGAATATTGCGTCCGCGCAGAAATAAGCAACTTTTAATTAAACTCACGGAACTCAACATTTTCGTAAATTCACGTTAAGCTTTCGCGGTGTTCAATTCATGTCTGAATATTAAGATAGTTCAAGATCTGTAATTCTAAATTACGACAGCATTATAATTATACCACAACGTCCATAGACAGCATTAAATTGCAATAGATTAAAATAAACACCGTTTTACAGCAGTACCCACGCTACTTTGCTTCTGTTGTATTCTACCCTGCTATCTCTCCACCTCCATTATCCGCCTCTCCCCCCTCCATCTAGGAGAGTGTTTTCTCGGACTTAATTCCCGAACACATATAATAGTCAATATTATATATATGTTAATATCTACTTCTTATGATGTTTATTTCTATAGGGTCAATTTATAGATTATGTTTTAAATATGTTATATTAAATTATTGAGATTATTTAGTAGATAGACGAAGAGCACATGAACTCCCGTACCTTAATATAAATTATTAGTATGGTGTAATGTAATATCCAATTAACGTTATTTATATTTATATATTATATGTCTTATTTTCTGTTCATTATTAAGTTCATAAATATATATTATATTTCATTGTGCTATATCATATTACTATAATTTTTCACTTTATAATTTACAGTAAATTATATGATACTCTTTCCTCTTGTAACTTAAATATTTGATTTAAAAATTAGGTTGCACAAATCTTAAGAGGATATGAATTTATTTTAACTAAGAGACAAGTTTACTTATGAAAAATTAAACAGTACTTTGTTAATATATACATATATTATATATATAGAATTATATGTAATATTATTATTATTATTATTATTATTATATATTAATATATTATATTAAGTATAAAAGCATTCTAGCATTTATTTATTTAAAAAATGTACTTATAATATATTTAGAATAAATACTTTTTTATATAATATACAGCATCCAATCCAGCACAACATACAGTAAATATGATATTATAATTGATATTAATGAATATTTATAATAAAGTCTTTTATAAAGATAACGTGAGTAATAAAAAAAAAATACTCACAGACAAAGAGAGGTTGATGGAGGATCAACCAATCAAACTTTATTTTATTTTCTTCTTATTTAAATCTTTTATATTTTTAAACTTTGCAATACTCTTAAGTTTGACATTAAGAAGTCGTGTTGTTGTTGAATAAGTGGAAAAGTGATCGTATTGACATTTCTCATTGTACTTTAGTCTTCTCATCGAGTAATCGTGTAGTAAGATGGACTACAACATACTGTAACTTTCTGGTTACGCTAAAGATTGAAACCTCTTTACTGTTTTTTCCACTGAGCTTAGTCATTTGTCTAGTGATAGAGTATCGCCTTCGATTGGTGTTAGTTCATTAAATAATTTATCTTGGTGGCAGTTAATTAATAATCATTGATTTTCATACTTTTTTATTAATACTTCCCATGCCTATATAGGAAATCATCACACAGTTCTAATTCTGATACAAGATCAGCTGGAGGTCCTCTTAAAGGTCCTCTTAAAGTTTTTTCTGTCTTACTTATTTTTCCTTGATTCAAAATGATTCCTGTGAACAGATCTCGAAAGGTGGGTGATTCTATATAATAATCAGAAAATGTAGGTAAAACCATCTGTGGCAGTCCCGATGAATCTTGGTGAGTTATCTGTACGTACACTCTACCCGGACACTATGCATTTTCAGGCTGCGCATTTGTCCTGTCACTTGCTTTAAATTTCTTTTGCAGCTCATCGAATGCCATAGTTAATTTTAAATATTGATCTTGTTCCTGATTAAAAGTCTTTTTGCTAAAATAATCATATTTACCAAAAGCTTATGGCCATGATGCTTCCATAATTGTATGTTCACTTGCAAATGCTTGTAGGAGTTCCTGTAAGAGATTAAGTACTCGTGTTACCTGACTAAGACTTTCGTTTTTGTATGCCTCAACTTCACCCTCCAATTGCCGCATAGTCTCCATCCGTTCCGATTAAGTTTTAACCATCATTATCAGCTCAGCACCCAACGTTTTTGCAAGGGCTCCAAGACTATGACGTACATTTCCATTACTTGCCCTTGTCATTTTTACTTCTTAATTATAAACTACAAACCTTATAAACCTTTCTAATTACGAAATAACTTTTATGCAAAATCTTATTTTTCTTTCAATATACACAAGTATAAATTGGATAAACTACTAATAATTTCTTTTTTTTATCTTTAATAATTTGTTCTAAACTCAATATCTATTTTACACATATATATAATAATAATAATTTCTTACTTTATATATTCGGCTTGAAGGACCAAAATGCTTAGGTATCCTATACCTAGATATTGTGCGCTCAGACTCACTGGTTGATCAATGAGCCTATTGATAGGGATTTAACCCGAGTGATGTATGCATTCTTTGTTGGCATAGAATGGGGTAAGATGGAAATTTTTGGCAAAATTAATTAAATTGTCAATACAGGTGTGTGCTGAATCTAAATGCTTAATAACTATTTTCTGTTGAAATGTAGACAATGTATGTATTTAATTATTATATATAAAACTATTATATATAAAAATCGTGGCATATCCACGAATAGTAATAATAATGTCCTTGACGCTTTTATGGGGAATCAATTTTCAAATCAAGTTGAATCTCACGGATACTTAGTGTTTAACTCATAGAAAAGAAGGAGAGTGTAAGTATCAAAAATCGGCCGCGCTGGTGTGGGAAAATTGTTACTCTTTCTTGCCTCGTTCCAGCCATGAATTATTTTTTCCTTGAATATTTTTTCTCTACTTTTCTGGCAATAAATTCTATTCCTTGCACTTACACTGTTCTTTTATTATTTTTGTAACGTTCAACTTACAGGGTGACCTTCCGACGGTTGATTTTGGAATCACCAACATATATTATATATAATAAATCATGGTTTTTATTATACGATGGTACTACATCTAATTATAATAAATACACTTTTTCAAGTTAAGCAAAATAGTAGTTCTTTTAAATTCATTTAGATTTGCTATATTCATAAAATAATTAGCCATCGTGATAGAATACCTTGAGAAAGAATTTTTAAATATTGTTTCATTTATAGACAATAACAAATTTAAAGTAATTTACTTCTTGTATTATGTTTTATATTTTCAATAATGTTTTTAAAACATATTTTTTCATATTTTCAATTTTTTTCGAATGAAAATAAATAAAATCATTTTATATTAATATTTGGACTAATTTTATTTTATTTTTCTAATTGTATTTAATTGTTTAAGCCATTAATATTTTTATTTGTCATAAAATATATATATTATTTACATTATTTTATTTTGTAATAACCAACAAATATAAATATCTAATTTTTTAAAGAAATTACGTGCCATTATTTTGTTTTCACATGGTATATATAATCAATAATATGATGTTATATATAATTTCAATTCAGCAATTTTTTTTGCGAACCATAAGGTTTGATCCGTAAAAAGGCTTGTTGTTTCCCTTTAGAAAATCAATTATAAGTTGATTTTTTTCGTTTAAAGTTGGTAAATAATTTATCACTTTTTACAATGGAAAAAATTAAACTGAATAAATATTTGAAATTTTTGTTTTAAGAAGCGTTAATGTTAGAATAATTTAATTAAAAGACTTACTTTATTTTTAAAATTTATAAAATGCAAATTAATCTAACAGGAAAGTTTAATACAATTCATAATCTATTTTTCGATAAGTTTATTAAAATTATGTATTTTCACAGGGAAATGGCACAAAATAAAAGGTGTTGGTGAATTTAAAAAGAAAAAAATTTCTGTCATTCATTTGTTTGATATTTAAAAGAATAGATAAAAAAAATAAAAATTTAAATAATATTTAAATAATAATTAATATTAACTAAAGGATTAACATGTCAATTTTAAACGCTCAAGATTTATTAGCAAAGTTTTACATTCCTTATATTTTTTTGCCAAAAATTAACCTTTCGCGATCTCAAAAGGTAACTAATTGTGAAATGTATGCATAGATTAAATTAATACTAGCAATAAATCTTACATAAGAATTTTTAAAAAAATTTTTGTATATTATTATTTTTAATGCTTTTCTTTTATGTAAATTTGAAGATTTCTTGATAAGGTTATATTATGAAGTATATAATTAAGTAGAAATTTTCAAATTGATTTACATACTTTAATAGTTTAAATAATTTTATTAATTTTTAGGTTTTAATTATTTGCTTCACCAGTGGTACTTTATTACTTGGAAGTTTAGCACAATTTTTAAAAAGACGTAGAAGGCATTCTATTTCTCCATCTAGAAGACATTTAAGAGATTCAAAACAAAAATTGGTTCATTCAAAGATTTTTAATTTTGGTAAAGCATTACATTCATTTATTGTATTATTCAAATCAAAAATATTGATTTGTATGATTTTAAGCATCAAATTATTAAATTTATATTGAATATCACAGATGCAATTTCTCAAGTATCTTGGGCAAGAAGAAGTGAAGCAAGTACTCGTAGTGTTATTAGTGATAGAGTATCTATATCTTCAGTGCATGGTGGATTTGAAGGAGACATTAAATTAACTTCTCAACAGTATGGAGTCCTTGGTAAGTTTATTTCATTATACTTTAAATTAAAATATAATTATAGCATTTATGAATGAATATTTTTTAGTTAATTAAAAATATAAAAATTAGATTTCTTAAATATTTCATAAACATTTATTAAAAACACTAAAATCATTGTAAGTTATTAATATTATAAAATTAAAAAAAATTATTAATTAAAAAATTTTTTAAAATTGGTATATATATATATTTTTTGTTTTATATTTTATTTATATAATAATATAATTATTTATAATTATAAAAAATGAGTCACTATAGTGTAATAGAAATATATATTAATATAAATTTATGAAAAGTTATCAGTAGATGTTTGAAATGAATATATTATACAATTTTCTGCATTTAAGTACATGTAGATTAAATAAAATTGCTATTCATGTACTGATCAATATTTTCACCTTCTTTTCATATTGTAAGTACATATTAGTTTTGGTTTATATTTGCTTTTAACAAAAACATTAATATATTTTATTTTATTTATTTATTAGTATTCACGTAAGTATTTATTATTTCATACAAATTTTATATTTGCATATGTGAAAATAAAATTTTCTAAATATGATTTTCTTCCTTTAATTACTGTTCATTATAACTATAACAATAAATTAATTTTTCTAAATTTTCCATATATTTTTATTACATAAATTAAAAAAAAAAAAAATTAAATTTAATCAATTATTGTTGAATTAACGATTTAGATAAATAATTATAGCTAAATTAAGTATTATTTATTTGCAATAGGAATAAAAGATCTAACTTGTATTAAAATAAAATAATAACAAAACATAAAAAACTTTAATCAATTTAATTTTAAATATTTTAAATTCTATGTAATAATGTATATAAATTTATAAAAGTAAAATACTGAGATGGATTTTTTAGTGTTTTATTGAATAATTAGATTTGAATATTGAGAATGTCAATAGTTTTATACAAATTTTGTTACTTATTTTATGAATATAAAAATTATGTTCTATATCAAATGTAATAAGTTTTATCATTATATATAAAAAGTAATATCTTTATATTCTAAAAAAATTATTTTTTTAATTTACAAGATATTTGATGCCAAAGAAATAATTTTACCTAATAAAACAACTAATAAATATTATCTTTTACCTTTTAAATGTAATATACTGGAAATTTAGTGTTTCCAAGTACTTTATCTCATACTTTGAAAAATTGTAGGCTCTCTATATTCTATAAATATTAAAATTTAAACATCTAAAATTATATATTGTTAAAAAAATATGTGTATTACTTATATATATATATATTACTTTCTTCCTCTGACTCTTTTATTAAAATTAATGTTAATTTTTGTTATACATAATTTTAAATAAAGAGCTAGTATATATTTAAAAGAAAACAAAAATCATTTTTAATAAAGATGTAATATTACACTTGTAATATACATTTTTAAGGTTTTTAAAATTATATTTTTATATGAGTGTTGCATATCTTAACTTTTGTATATACGTTTATTTCATAAATATTTCAACATTAATGACGAGATTAAAAATGATAAATGTCTATGGTATATTTGATTTCTAAGAAAAAACCTTAGTTATGTATAATATATTTACCTTTTAACCTAAATAATCTTTTATCATGCATATTAAATGAATGCAATCAAATAGCATTTATTAAAATGTCATTGGTCGTCAAACAAGAAGCATATATTTTGTAGGTTTTACATTCATTTTAAGAATTTAGTAATGATAGAAAGTAATGCATTGTTCCAATTATATAGAATACCCTCGACTTTCGATCTTATATGATTTACGTGTGATTACTTATATGATACTTATATGATTTCAATGTTTTACGAGATAAAAAGCTTATTAATTCAACTCTTGTTATTTAATTAAATATATACTTTTTATATAATAATAATATATATACACTTAGTATCTATTTTAGAATATATAAAATGATAAAAATTAATTTATAAGTAGAAAAACCCTACAGCAAATGAAATATTTTTTATTATAAAGTTTATTCCAATTTAACATTTTAAAATTAGTAACTATGTATATTATATGATAATTTATATTTACAAAATATCATTATGTTTATAACTAAACTAAAATTATATTTTCTTTGTTTCATCCGATATATATTCGACTATAAGAAACATAAAATAATATAATATTAATTACAATTGCAAATAAAGAAACTTTCCCTTATAGTTTATTATTAAATCAATACAAACATGAAATAATATGTGGTAATAATAGGTGAACTTGAATTCACATTCAAGGTAATGTATTTTATATGCAAAGGCAAAATTTATGTCAAATAATGTGAATATTGTTCTATAAATTACCAGTTATATGAATAAATTTAGTTATAGGAAATTATGTTATTAATTTTATTATGTAACTGTATATATATCTATAACTGCAATAATATTGTCATACGTGCATGAATTTTTACAGTCAATTAGCAGAAACTTGTTCTCTTATTCTCTCATCATAGAAAGAGAAAAGAAACATTTTGCATTTTAATCGAATTATAAACATGAGAGTATCATGTATATGTATGCATATATATAATTACAAATGTGTTAAGATAATTAAAATAGAATATTCATTTTCTCGCATTAAAGTATATAAATAGTTAAGAACGTTTTAGTTTTTTAACACTGTTAATACTGTTTTTTTACAAACGAGCAAATAACAGATCTTTGGTATAGTTTCATTTTACTTAGATTCACGTAACTCTATTGAGTAATTGAATGAGTATCGACGTTACCATTGTTAACCCTAATAATACGAATCTTGAAACTCTAGTATTCGTGGCCATGGACTGTTTGCTTTTATTCTTTAAGGACAACGGGGCACTGTCGTCGCCTTGCATATTTGTTACATGTTGTTTCACTGAATTTAGTAGTTCTTTCATATCAATGACTGCATTTTCCATTTCTAACTTTCGTTCAGGATTACCATTTACTAAATTAAATCGATTTGTAGTGATCAACATTTTAGTAGTTGTTGACTCATTATCTAGAAACATAACTGTTGTGGGTACAAGCTTGTAATTGTTCAAATAGTAAATAGGCTCAAATTCAGGTGTAATGTCGACAATACTTTCTTCGCGGCGAATACCATATATCATGCGTGGATCAATCGAAGCATTGTCCTTGTAGTGAGATAAAAGCTTGCCACTATAAGGGACTTCAACATCAGTGTAATATCCGCGAAGAGTTACATTTACTGCTGTTCTTGGCTCTAGATACACCTTCACTCTAAAAAGTGAAGTTTATATATTATATTTTTGTTAATATTATGTTCCTTAACAATGAAATTAAAAGTTTGTTTTAGTAATTAATTATTAAATTATCAGCTGATTACATACCACAAATTACAAATTATTTATAATTATTACCTCTAAATTTCAATTACGTTAAATAATTAAGACAATTAATATAAATTAAAATATACTTTTAATGTAATCATTTTTCATAGAATTGTTCAAATAAGTTTTAACTATAAGATAAAGATAAAATAATGATAAATTTGATATATAATTAGGCGCTAATAGAAGTTATTAAATAGTTAAACTTACGTATAAACACTGGTTCGATTTTCTTTAATGTCGATACCCCACTTCGTATCTGGTAATCGCGTTTTATTTTGTAAGGTAACACTTGTACTAAGGCCCTTAAGCATAGCGTGTCCTTGACCCCAATAAACTGTGTGCAAGTATATATTAATAAAAGCTTCGGCCATCATAACCGGCGTGGATCCTTCATTTTTTATTGTAGCTTCACCAAGGATTTGTAATTTTTTTTTCACTATTCGTTGTTTTTTATTATTGAACATGACTGTATTCAATTCATACGATATCGGCTCGATTTCGACTAACAGCTGACCGAATTCCGCTGAAGCTTCATTACCATCCTGGAATACCATTTAAATTATCACTAGTCCAAATTTAAAAAATTTTAATTTTGAACTTTTAACAATATTACGTTCGTTATAATTTAGCATAAAAATGTAATCAAATTTCTTATTGAAAATAAAATAACGATAATCATTATTTTTTAATATTTCATATGTAGAATTGTATATATAATAAATTGGCAATATTGAATTTTTTCATAAATAAAAAAATATTCGTATAAAAAATGTCAATATTTGAAATAATAAATTTAAATGAAATTAAATGAAAATATTATCATAAAAACTTTATATTATATAAATAAAATTTTATATTTTATATGTAGAATTGTATATATAATAAATTGGCATTATTGAATTTTTGATAAATAAAAAAATATTCGTATAAAAAATGTCAATATTTGAAATAACAAATTTAAATGAAATTAAATGAATATATTATCATAAAAACTTTATTTTTATATAAACTAAATTTTTACATATTTAATATTATATAAAAACTTCATCATCGAGATAATTTTTAATTAAATTAAATATACGGAATATTTATTTAATATGAGAAACTACATATTTTTATTATAAAAATATACTTTAAACAATAATCTAACTTTTAAAGAAAATAAGAAACATAATTTTTATATAAATTTAGTTATTATATGTTAACAAATTTTATTTCAATTTAAGTAAATTGAAAAGATGGAATTATTGAAGGAACAAAATTAGATAGAAATGTTATTTTATACCAGAATTTACTAATAGCTATAATTGAAAAAGTTGATGTAGTAAAAAAATAAGATATTTACCTCCTTAACATAGGTAATAATACCAAGAGTATCTTGGGAGCTGAGAGTACCAATATAATGGGTCTGGAGAGGTCTACCTCCATTCTGTACTGTTTGATTGCTGATGTGCCTCGCAACGTACAACTTATCAGTCGCAACAGATCCGAAGGGTGGCCTATAGAATTTGGTCCAGTTATTCCAACTGACACGTGCCGCATTTTCCACATTCTCTAACAACTGGTAACGTTCATATGAACGTACGTTACCTGTCAGGGTAACTGTACACCGTTTGTCGCCCTCTTTTTGACCGCCCGCCACCCATATTCCATTATGCATTGCACGACATACAAAGATTGGTCTTTTTTTTATTTGTAACGAATCCACTGTTTAGGTTTTAAACATAATAATAATTAATAATTCATTCAGAAGAAGTTTGAGTTTGTTATTTTTTAATTACCTTCATAATAAATTTTTCAAAATATTTAAAATTTTAATATTAATATATACAATATTACTGACATTATTTTGTATATTTATTACAATATATAATTAACAATTTCGATTTATCTGTTACACCTTTGTAATGTACAAACAATATAAGCTACTAAAGAATGTCTTGCGTATTAAAGTTCCGAATTCATTAGACTTTTGTATAACGTATAAATATAGATGCAATGTACAATTGTAATGTATATTACTACTATACATACCTTCCAGTGCAACTGCGATTTTTAATATTTCACCTGTGTAAAGTTTAAGTCTTATTTTCGGTCATTACTTTTCTCTCATTATTAAATTATTATTCTTACGATCTATATAATTACATTTATTTTAGATATGAAATGAATTTTTAATTTATTACATAAATTAAATTCAATAAATATCGAAATGAAACATTAAACATTTAATATCGTAGTTTAATAATATTATAATTATATACTACTATTATAATTAATAATAATAGTAGTTTAAACACATCTGTTAAAAGGGTCAACACTCTTCTGACGTTATAAAATTTTGAGGATATATTATATCTTTGAATATTGTATTACTTAAAAGTTTCGTTTTATTTTCGACTGAATATTTAGTTACATTTATTGCATATGAATTTGAAAATACAAAAGTAATATTTGAAATATATAAAACTTTGATTACAAGAATATTTCATGTTTATTGCACTCAAGCAAAAATAAGGTTTCATTCTAATGGAATATAAACGTTGATATTAGATTTAATATAAAGTAATGACTGACTAAGATAAATTACAAAAAATTCGTATAAGATTAAATGTTATTTATATATAAAAAATGTTAAATTTTATTACACGGGGTGAAAGAATGAACATTATCTAGTTTTGTATTACATTTTTTATTGATCTTCCATTAATATTCCCACAGCGATACAATTTTACACGACCTACAGTTTTTCATACAACGTAAAAATATCGTACGCCTATTTATATAACAAATTGCAACAGCCTGTTACCTAAGATTTTTTTTCACATCTAATAAAATAACCGTATATTGTATCGTATTTTTTAATTTAGATCAAAAGCCGTAGAATAATTAAAGTTCATCACTGTTGAAAGCATATGTTTCATATTTATTTAGGAAAATTAAATGCCAACCTATTATGTAATTTTTCCTTATGAAAGTAAATTCACTATATCTTTTAACACTCATCGCTGAAACCTTTAAAGCAAAAAAAAAGATTTTGTTCTAAGCAGCTCTATTAGCAAACGTCTTATGTATCCAAATCAGCGAATATAATGTGTATCTATCTTAAATACAAATTAATTTTAAAATGAAGTTATACAGAATATTTATTATTAAATTGTATTTTGATTGCAGTCTTTTTATAAACCAACAAAAATATGAACATTTTTGTTTACAAAAGTAATAGATTATGTAGTAGACTTCTTTAAGTAGACCTCTTTAAATATAGAAAATTAATATAACCTCATTAAATATACTTATGCTTATTTAAATATCATATACAATGTACATAACAATTGCTACTGTATATGTTCAACAGTGTACAACCGTAAGTTTGAGTTATTTATTACACAAGATTTAAATGAGTGAATTCAATTTTTAATAATCCAGATAAACTGATGATATTTAATATAATAGATTATTTTTTGTAATAACTTATATATATATATATATATATATATAAATAATTTATTTTATAATTTATTAATATATAATAAAAAGATATTAAAAAGATGATTTCGTAGGATCTTATCTGATAAATTAATATTGTTTATTGAAATAATTATATCCATAAAACAAATGTTGGAAATATGTTTATAAAATTTATAAAAAAAGTATTTTAGTCTTCCATAGATTTATATCTTTTTTTCATTGCAAATAAAAAATTTAAATAATATTTATATTTAACATCAACTTTTTAAATTTTATTTTAAATTATATTCTATAATATAAAATAGAGTAGTATACATACTTGATGAATACTCGATCATTTCAAACCCTCCGACAACAAACTCTTTTGAAGCACTGTAATGCAAATCTGGTATCCAATTCAATGTACTGGAAGTAATAAGCTGTCCATTACCGTATTGTTCTGATAGAATATGAACACTCGTATCACATTTAACGAAAAGTAGCAAGCTACTAAAATAGAAGACGAAAAATATCATCTGTAAAACAAAACAATTTATATATATATATATATATATATATATATAATGCATGTGTAAACAGATAAATAAAAAATTTTTGACCAAATCTAAATTTATAAATAATATATATGAGTTATCATCTACTGCAATCATATCTTACATAAATATCTTCATTGTATTGCTAATAAATTTAACAAAATTTTAAAGAAATACCTTTAGACAAAAGCTACATCTCACAAAAGCTAATTTAATTATCAATTTAAATGTAAACCAATAACTCAATAAAATCAGTTTTTATTCATATTTCTCTATAAACTTAGTTGATAATTGTTATAAATAATTGATAAAACGAATTAAAAATAAATAAAAACGCACAGAAATATAAAAATGTTTAAATTAATTGATTATATATTTAATATCTACTTAATAAAAAATATATAATAAACTTCGAAAATAATTAAACTATATCTTTAATATAAAATGTATCGTGATATAATACACGTGTATAACGATAATTTTACATTATAGTAACATTTTACATAATCATTAAGAGATAAGGAACGTTTCTTACTGTCATGATTTTATTCGCAGCTCATTATTTTTATTAATTTTATTACTAACATTCAGTTATTGAAACAATTTTGCTAGATTATCTTATACAATTACTGTTAGATATTTTCAGAAGGACTTTTAATACTTGCGGCATTTTGTATTATATTTAAATAAAGCGAGATTAAATTTGTTAATTAAACTTATTTTAATATTTATTGAATGCTGTTTTGTGTATAAAATATAAATTATATTTATTACTGTGTAATAAAAATTGTAAAAAAATTAATATATAGTTAGTATAAAATTCATTATACGTCGATAGTTCTTGTTATTATTAAAATTAGTGTCCAAAGCTTATATAGAAAAACACGATAAAAGTTTGAAGATTTAACTTAGTGTTATTAAACTTAAAGTTATGGAACTATATTTTGTAATTTATTGATTTAGATAACACAAGTGTTCAGTTATATATATTTATGTGCTTACGAAAAATGCACATGGTTATTTTTCACTATAAATTTTATTGTCAATTATAATATAACGGTGTATTTGATATTTTTTTAAAGCATTTATGGAAAAAATCTGAAATAAGTGCCAAAATATAATTAAAAAATTTATAATGTATAAAACAAATAAAAGAAAGTACTTATTATATTCACTTATATAATGATTTAATAAATATTAAATTAAAGTAAAATAATGAATCATAATAGTTACTTATTACTTTTATGTAACAATTAGGAAATAAATTAATGATTACAAAACATTTTGAATAATACATTACCTAAAACAATTTAATTATTTTTTATTCCATAGTAAACTCATACGTTATTCAATTTCTTTGTTTCAAGTATTTTTCAGTATGTAATTTTTTCAAAACTGATCAATTTGTACATTTGTACACAATAGTTGAAAATTTGGATTTGTAAATAAGAAATACATATTCTTGTTTTTTAAATATAAAAACAAGGATTTATTAACATATTTATGGATATTAATCATGCATCTATATTTATTTTTTAAATTATCAAAATATATTAATATTTTAAGATTATAAGACAAATTATAAGACATATGAACTAACTACTTAGTAAGTAGAGAACATAATTGTATAATTCAATCCGGTAACTTTTCAATTATACAGAAGAAAATAGTTTATTATTAAATATTTTATTGTCTTATATAAATAAATTAAAAATAAATGCAAAATTATATATACTGTAAATACACAAATAATAGATTATTATATCAATAGATGGAAAATCGTTAATTTTATTTTATCTTGAATTTGATTTAAGTATAATCGATGATATGGTTAATTTAATAATACTCAAACATATATATTTTTAAAAAGTAAATAATTACAATAATTTAATTCATAACGGTGATAGCTTAACAATAAAGCATAGTTTTGTAACTAGAATATTTTTCCTGGCAAACGGTTGATATTTATTAATTAATATATATAAATGCATTACAATACTGTAATGCAATAATGTAATAATATAATATAATGTAACTTATGGTTACATCTACTTTTATAAATATTTATTTGTACGTCTTTTTAATTATTTTATCGTTTGAAGAATACAGTTCATCCTTATTTATAGTTATACTTAACTAATTTGATATTTTTATGGTAAGTAGTATGACACAAGAAAAATAAAAATAAAATAAAATAAAGAAGGTTAAGTTTTATCTCTTCTAATTAAAAATTGATTAACATTATTCTCTAATAAAATAAAATGAAGTTCTACATTATGAAGATATAAAAACATTTAAATATTTATATATGATAATATTTATATATGATAAATAATTTATAAATAATTTTTTTATTTTAATATAATTTTATTATATAGGAAGTTATTTCATGAAATATAAAGATAAAATAGTGCATAATTATAATTACATATTTAAATAATAATAATATTCTTCATAAAATGTAAAGATATAAACTTTGAATAAATCCTATTACAGTTTGAAATATTTTTTGAAAATATATAAATATATAGTAAACGCTGAATTAAAACAGAAGTAAAAAATCGTGTAAAATAAAATTAAGTACCGTTAAAGTAAAAAGCAATGATGAAAAAAGTGTTTAACAATTATTGATACAGTTACGAAGAATTCTATAATTAATTGATTGAAATAAACAAGATTACTAATACTAAAAGATTATTTAACATATAAGTACATTAAATATTATTAAATAAAATTAATATAGTGAATGGTATATTTTTAACGATTTAAGTTTAATGTTTAATTATATTATAAAACGTACATTTTTTAAACTATTTTTTTTATCTGAATTTCATATTTACATTAGAGAAAACTTAATTGTCGATAGAATAATATATATGTATGCTTCTGTATATATTTAAATCTACATTTTAATATTATGAATTAAGTTAAATTAGATTCATTAAAAATATTCAATAATTTGTATATACAATGCAAATTCATTGTCATATTAGATAAAAGATATAATCACTCGAGGAATATCTAGAATGTACATATAATTATTATGATTTTAACGTATTCTGATTATCGAAGGATAGCATTTAAAGAAATACTTCAACCTCGTTATCTTTAATTAATATCATTAATTAATTGACAGCGATTAATGTGCAGACTTAAAAAGTTAAAATTTAAATTAATTGATCTACTAAATATTCTTAATCTTCGAAGAATTATAGTGTGGAGATACGTGTAGATTTTAATTTATACAAATTTAAATGAAAAATTTTCATTGCTTTCTAAATAATATTTTAAGTTCGTACTTTTCTTTTTCTTCTATATCTATATAAAAATTTATTAGAACTTCGTATTACGAAAAAAAATTATTCTAAATAATGATTGTATATTACTAAATCGAAGTAGAATTACATATTAAAAATTTGCAATTAACTCATCTTTTTCAAATGATTATAAACAAAGACAATGTTTGGAGCTTACAAAGTAGTATTTAGGTTTAAAAACGTGAATTAAAAGTAAATATATATTTATTAACAGTAATTATTGATTGATTTAATAATATATACTTTTGTTTTCCGAAATTAAAAAAAAAAGAATTATTTAAATTTCTTAAAAAAAAAATTTTGATAAAATAAAAAACTTGAAAACTTATGAAAAATAATATTAAAATAAATATATTTATTTAAATTTTATTATTTATAAATTTATTAATATTTAGAGCAAACTATAAATTTAATAGCTATTTTCTGTTTTATTTAATTATATAAAACAAAATATTAATGGTAATATTTAAAATAAATAAATATATAAATAATAAAGTATTTATTATTAATATCAAGAATATTTTAAATTCAAAACTAAAAGTAAAAATTAATATTATGCGTATAATAATTATAAAATAAATGGTCAGTTTTAGTTAAATAAAAGTTGTAAATTATGTTTTACATTTTCGATAGTTTTAAATAGTAAATAAATTAGTCAGTAATATGTAGTCTATATCGTAAATTAAGAATCTTATTCTTTGAATTATCTTATTCTAATCAATTGGCATTACATTCTTTTCTTTATGAAAATATCTATATTCTTACGTACTCCCATAACCCGTTCAAGCAGAAATATAAGAAAATACAATATCTAGAAATTATTGAAATTTGAGTTATTTACCTAAATTAAACAAATTGTAACGTGAAAAAAGAAAATCTTTTATAAATAAAACTAAACAAAGAAAAATCAATATTATAAATATAAATAAATGTGTTTGGAAATGTTCATATAAATTAGTTCATATTCGTTAAAATCTTCATGGCTTATAATTATACTCAATAGATTTCAGTTTAAAATAAATTTTTATGTATTTGACGTATATTTTTGTTTAAAGTTTTTGAAATTCGTCTATACCTATGCACATATGTTGTTGATATTATTTAATGTTAATATGCATAAAAAACAATAAAATATTGTTATCCCAAATGAAATAATGAGTTCAACCTAATAAATATTTAAATGAAGATATTCTAAAAGCTTAATATTATTTATATTCATAATATTAAAAATAAAAATAGCAATTAAATATATTTATCTTATAATGAAAATTTTTTTTGCCAGATTTTTCTATTGTCAGATATAATACTTTAATGAATCAGTACTCTTTTAAATATTTTAATGAAAAAAGAGTACATTTGTTTATGATCTAATGAATATAGTATTCTATAATAACGTAAAATGATTACTTCTGTGAAGTAATATAATGTTTTTAGTTTAATATAAAAAATATTTTGATAATGTATTATGCTAATTATTAATTAATTTATTTTTAAATTTACGATTCAGTGACTGTTAATACAATGATATAATACATAATTGGACATCCATGATATTAGCTTGAAAATATAATTTTGTAATATAAATTTAATTAATTACTTATAACAAGTTAATACTTTAGTATATAGAAAATCCATGATTTGTCAGCTAAAACACCATAGTTTTTCAGCTTTTTAGCAATCGAGAATAGAAACGCACTACTGAAGAATTTTAGAATGAATAAAAAATAATCTAGAATTTCTAAAAAATTTAAAAAATTTTACACGCTCTTTTAGAATTTATTTTAATGTTATTAAAATTTTTCCTTTTTTTTTCTTATATAATTCCTGATGATGACATTGCTATCTATAACAAATAAAACAGTATCGTATTATATATTTTTTAAGCTGTATAAAAATTGTAAATTAATATTATACACCTGAAAAATAGTTAATAGAAAAAAAATGAAAGAATAAACACAACTGTAGTTGAATATACATTACAAATACGTACAGAATATACGCAGAAATTATAGTATCATTTATTTAGAAAACTAATATGTATATAATTGCATATCTTTGGTACGATTTTTCCTCGACGATATAAAATTTAATTATTTAAATGCAAAAAATAATCCAGGTTATTTCGTTTTACAATTTTTTACAAATATTACGTTTTATTCATGTGTGTACTTAAAAAATATTTGTAATATTAAATATATATTATTTTTAATTTCAATGAATTTTCTTTAAAGTATATTATCTATTTCATCTCCATATGTTCATCTATACATAGTATCAGTATTTAAAGAATTTTTAATATAATTCATTAGTACTTATAATATCAAATTTTGCTATTATATGTTAGTTATTCGTGATTTTTCACGAGCATATATAGATAAAATATTACATTAATTCAATTTCTTAATATTTATTTATAATAAATGTACAAATATTGATTTGAATGTTATTTTTTTATTATTTAATAATTTTGTAAAACGAAATATTTTAAATATTTATTAAGCTAAGAATATTAAATTATGAAATATTAATTTTATTTATTTTTCCATAAATATTGATAAGAGTATTATTGTTCTAAAATATTACAGTATGATTACATTACTGTGAAGTATATTTACGTTCACTTTATTAAAATGTTACCATGATGATTTTCGCGCATGCGTATAATCATAAGAGGAGAAATGCCTTCAAGATTTTAGAAATTAAATAGCACTTTTATTTTTTATGTCGGTTTTCTTAAAATAAGTCTAAAGTATACAAAACTATAACGAAATATGAAAAATTATTCTCGTTACAGCGAGTATAAATTTTACATAAGCACGCAATTGTATTTTACACGTAGCCTTGCTACATTTTAGGGTACAATGATATACTTACATTGCTGATACAGATTACAGCAATTTGGTCCCTTTCTCTTCTTTGATCGTGCCGCCCGAAAATTTCCCTCAAGAAGTATTTTTCTTAATCAAATACTGTAAATTATGACTGAATTAATTAATTATTTTTTCTTACTATAGTCCCTTAACGCTTTTACGCACACACGCACCATACAAATATTGTTGTAATATATGTAAATGTCTAAATTCTATGCTTTAGAATATCGAAAAAGAAAATACTTTACTTCAACCAGATGTTTTTGTTTTGTTGTTTTAAAAAAGATGCACTTTTCAAAGTGATTTAATTTCACGGAAAGATGTTTATTTATTCTAACATACATACTCTTTCTTTTTCTCATACTGTCTATTTTTACAAACACTGCATCACTGCTTCATTTCTGCTTAGATCATTGGATGACCACACTTTTGAATGTATCGCAATTTAGCCCATTTAAGCTATTAAACTACTTATCTCTGCGTAAACTACTGAGGAATGACGCCAGGTTGACCATAAGTTAGTACTCAGTAGTAACGGCGAGAATCGAAACGAAGTAAAAGAAGGGATCGTCTATCTTTTTCTAAAATACGGACCTGTATAATACAATAAAATTTACATGTGTAATTTTATATGAATGATTATATTTCCCCTAATTACTGTTACTCGAATCTGATGTGCTAATTTATATATTCTCTAGTTGTGCTACAAAATAAAATTTGAGTGAGACCTATTAAAAAAATAAGCCACAGTAGCCAATGAGGTCAATAAGAAGAGTGAAAGTGAGTGAGTGAATGTACGAAGTACGTAAGAGGAGAAAAGCGCGCGCGCACTTTAGTAGATTCGATTTTCGTAAGTTTCAAGCGCTTTCCTTGTGTAAGAGGCAAAATAAAACGAGTATCGAATATATTTATTAAATGTTAAAATTTATTAAACTGGTGGAAATATATAATAAATTTATATTAATAAAAGAATATATTTAGAAAAATGTCAAATTAATTAACCTGATTAATACAATTTATAAATAAATTTGTGAATAATTTAATCTTATTTTTGAATTTACTCTTAAATTAAGATTTGTAATTTATAATCAAATTTATGATCAAAATCAATAATTATCAATTTTTATAAATCTGTATATAATAAAATTAATCACATTACAATTTAGTAAGAAAAAATATTGAATAAGTAAATTAATTTATTACACTTAAGACGATACAATATAAGCAATTAAATATTATAATTTTTAATTCAAAAATTGATAATTTTTAGAATATAATTTTTCATTGTAATATTTTAAAAATTATAATTTTATATTATAATTTTAGTAGTACTTCAGTGATAAAATTTAATTGTGTAATTTTACTCAATTGCTCGTACGTATCGATTAATTAATTATTTCATTTTTTTATAGTAAATTACAATTTTATTAAATTTAAGATAATTTACAATACAGTCCAATCGATTTCATTTCTGATTATGTTAGCATAAATAGAATTATCTAATATTTTATATTGAAATTTATAATCATAATGTATAAGTTAAAATAAGATCTATTATAAGAAATATTTAAAAAATCTTTTTAATAAAAGTATATAAATTAGAAATTAAATATTAAATTATAAAAATATAGTTAGCATAATATTTTATGTAGAACTATCCATTTTAAAAATTTTTTTTGAACATAACAATAAAACTAGAGTATTATAATACTGTCTACAATATAAGTATTACAAATCTGTCAGTAGATTAAAATAATCTCATTTTTAAAATATATATCAATCATTATTAATAAAAACATTTCTAAAAATTTAATTTTATAAATAAAAAAAATATAAAATAAATAAGTTTGAATTACAAATTATCAGTATAATTGAAACAGACTTTATAGTTTATTTTTTTAATTCAGTTAATTAATCATAGTTAATATTATATTTGTTGAAGAATTAAAATTATATTACTAAAATATATATTGACGATATTTGATTTCCTGATTTATTAATTTGAGTTATAAATTTTTTTTTTAATTCTCAGTAAGGTAATAATTCCTATTAAGGACTAAAGCATTTAATTTGTATTATGCACAGAGTGATAGTATATTTGAAATAAAATCATTTAAATGTTCATGACTTTCTAAGGAAGAATTATGTAAAAATTATCGTTAGAACGACACAAATAAAATACTTCACAGCGTTTATTAGATAATAAGGAATTTATACTGTAGAAAATCGTCTGTAGCAAAAGATATTTTTTTCATCTCTAATACTAATTAAAACTAGTGATATAAACTAACTCTTAAATCATCCAAAGAATTTATTATAAATAGTATTAAATCATCCAAAGAATTTATTATAAATAGTATTTTAAATATTAATGAACTTGAATTGCTATGTTCTTATTTAAATATAAATTTTTAATAAAATATTACGATGAAACATAAAAATAAATTTTTATATAACTTTAATTTAATTTAAATTTTATATAATTTGGGTTCATATATTATTTGCCATAAAATATTTTTAGAAACCACGCTCTTCGATGATAACCCATAATTGACATATTTTCTTAAATATTTAAATAAGTAAATATGTACAGGTGTTTGGGATTTTAAACCCGTATTTAAAAATTCTCCTCGGTGTGAGTGAGGAGAGGTAGATAGTGGAAAGAAGGGGACAGAAGTAGATTCCAAGAAAAGTGTTTTCGAACTATATTTGATGTAATTTTAATTGTTGTTTATTTCTTAAGGTTGTTTAACATAATAGGTATTGAGATTGTAATAATGAAAAAAAAAGAATTGTGAATTGAGAATTAAGGTTTTGAATTTATAAGAATTATAGATATTTATTTAATGGAAAAATATCTATAATTAATATATTATTTATTTATATTTATGTATAGGATTTTATTAAGAGTGTAGTTATAAGTAGTTGAGTTAATTCTGATAAAATAGCAATTAATTAAAGCTTTGTATAAACTCAGTGGGAGTGACTGTAGTGAATAAGTTGTGCTTTTAATTAAGCGAAAATATAAATAAGTATATATCTTCTATCTTCCTGCTTCTTAGTGAGTGGGATTGTTAATAAATCTATATGTATCAGTTATTAAACTGTCCACTACTTGGTGAGAGGAGATTCTTTGTGAGATATGTGTTCAGTGATTGCGCGCTACTTAAAT
Organism: Ceratosolen corneri; assembly: GCA_030522565.1. Lineage (NCBI taxonomy): Eukaryota > Metazoa > Arthropoda > Insecta > Hymenoptera > Agaonidae > Ceratosolen > Ceratosolen corneri. Next base: position 4,672 of record JAPYYT010000665.1, on the reverse strand, counting down.
GAGTGGTATTGTAAATAAATATATCTAAATTCACATAGAATATATTATTTAACTGTCCGTTACTCAATGAGCGTCAATGCAATACGATTAATGTTCTCTTGTACTTACTGTAAGAGAATTATCATATAAACTGCAGCCTTGCCTCGTTTAATATCTTTTACGTAAAAAACAACCAAGTACAATGATGAGAATAATAGTGTAAGATTTGAGGTGTCAGAAATAACTGTCGTATTGTTTCGTGCGTTCGTATTTATGTAGTCGATCACTTCTTGGTTTTTCCTTAAGAAGGGGTAGTCATTTGGAAATTTTCCAATGTTCTATTAATTTTGATTGCTGGATTTATATACGGAATGTTTAGATTATAAGGTATATAAATGTATATAAAGGTAAGAATTAGAAGGAAGAGGAGGTAAAGTACATAGTTCATACACTGTTCACAATGACATTCAAGTGAATTAGTATTTACAAGTTTTGTCGATCATAACACTTTCTATCATTGAAATATTAAAGGAGAGAGCTCCGATGTCAAACGGAATCTTGAACAACAGTACTAAATAAATTTTTTATTGCGATTAACATTTCAACACAAAATGTGCCGAATAAACCCGAGTGTGGTAATGGAATAATGATAGTGGAAGTGGAGGGATGCAGGGATGTTATAAACTGAACCTGTGGTGTTTGAGTTGATTATTGATCTCTTAAATGCCATTACTTACTGTCCTGAATCAAGTCGCCTTCAGGAACGGGCGATGATTCATAAATTGATCGACGCAAAGGCGAGCCTAAAGCTTGTCCTTGCATTAAATGTTATCTATAGCTTAAATTAGTGAATATCATTTATGCGTTGAATGAGGTCGCAAATTAAAATGACGACCAGTTGTAAATTGATTGCCACAAATCCGAGCCTGAAGTCTGTCCTCAAATAATTGAGTACCTCTAGAAATTATAATTATTGTCTTATATAACAATGATTTAGTATTACCTTATGCAATACTCTTTTTAATGAATTATAATTATTGCCTTATACAATAATTATTTACTATTGTCAATATACAATACTCTTATTAATAAAATGCTAACATAACAAACTACACTATTTAGAATGAACACTGTCCTTATGGAGTTTTTAACTGTATATTACACAGTGGTTCTTACTAATTTCATCGAGAATATTGCTTATTACATTTATTATATTTATTCCACGTCACAATTGTTCTATTTCGTTAAAAAAAGTAATTTTTTTTATTTTGATCTGTAATCTCTAATATGATTTGAATCAGTTTTATAATTTACAAATAATTATTCAATATGTATTATTATTTTTGTATATATTATTTTAAACTTCTGTAACTTTATTGGTGTGTTAATTAAGAGTTTCTCGAAAATGAATACGAAATTATGTATGATATATATATATGAGATTAAGTTGATTTCTCGACCTTCGGTACTTCGGTACTTGTTTGTAAATTATTTTAGAAATATTCAGTGTTTATGACTGCTAGATGTGTCCCAAGAGCTTATGAATATAATCAGAAAGTATATCCAGTATTCACTTCTTTCACTTATGACCTCTTTTTATTACCATGTTTACTCAGACGACGCCTCAATGTTTCTGCTATGGTCAATATGACCATGACGTATTTTGTAATATGAGCCTAGTAAAAACAACAGGTAAGACCTAGTACTAATAACATAGTTGCCATTTTTTACTACGAATCGATACATATTTTAAACAGCATGCAAATTCAAGCCATGCTTTAAAATATCGGCGCAACCGTGTAGGTTGCGACCCGATGTGCCGAAGTGCTGCAACGACCACATCGCTGGCACTTCACTCATACCCTCTTCAAAAGAGCGTTAACACTATTTAGCAACAGAAAATTAGTTTTTATCCAATTACAAAAACTTTTCCAAAACATTCCCAAAATAATCTAAGATAACGTCTATTCAAGGAGCGGGATCAAGACATTAAAACTAAAATACAAGTGCGCTACGCTTTAGAATTCTCTGAGAGATCACACTCTCTTTAAAATTGTCTCCAATTGAAAATTACAGTAGTCTTACAATCAAATAAGAGATTCTTAAACATCGGTGTTCGGTATCATTACGTTCAAGTTTCGATCCGAACCTGGTACCAAGTCACTTCACATTACCTAACGGAAGCCTGGCTTCGCGGTGTTCAATTTAAGGATGAGCGCCGTATCAACCTCAGCCCAACAGCAGTTTCTCCCCAACTGGACCAACGCCCGAAGGCTGCATGCATTGTTAGCGTGGATCAGCAAACCGAAGATGGTAAAAGGAAGAAAAGCAAGATTAAGGCAAGTAGCGATAAATACATATAAAGTACTGGGCGACGGCCGTCCCGGCGTTTAACATATAATTGAACGTCACGTGCCGCTTCAACAGCCTGTTCCATATCTTCAGTAAGTAATTAAACAAATAATTAGACTAACAAGTCTTTTAATCACTAACGTAATTACAAAAAAAGTAAAGGCCAGTAGACTTATCTACGATTAACACCGATTATTAGACTAGAATAAACTACACTTTGTTGTTCCCTACCCCTATTCAATTTACGTCTAAAAATTATGACAGCAAGGAACATACAATTCAAGACAAGGACTCATTTTATTGTTCATCTTTTTTAAATATACATCGTTTTAAATTTTACATTCGACTTTTGTGGCTTCATTTCTTTCTACCCTGCTATCTCTCCCCTTCTACCGTTGGCCTCTATGTCACACTATTCTGGGAGGGCTCAGCATCAGGTTAGTTCTATCTAGCTTATATATATATATATACATATTTATTTATAATATATATATTTTATTTATTTATAATATATATATATATGTTTATTTTTAAACATTAATATATATTTCTTATATGTCTAATGTTTGTTTCTTTTCATTTAACAAATATTACAGTTAGATTTTTAATTTCTAAAATTAATATACTATATTTTATTTTTTTTGTTTTTATTATTTTTATTTGAAATTGTTAGAACATCGAAGCAATTTCGTAATCAATTTTAAATTCCTCGAATTTGTTGCGTAAATTTTACGTCCCTATTTCTTCTTAATTGTCAAGCAGGAGGCGCGACAAGTAAAAAAGGGCACACATCGATAATAAGCAGAGGAAATCGCATAAAAATAATGAGGCGACATTCTCTTGTTCGACGACGTTCTCTTTCGCGAACTCTTCCTAATCTCACGTAACGATTTATGTCGCATCGTAAACAGAACCGCGGAAGCCGCATAGGTCCAGTACTCTTCAAACAACAGTGAGCACTTAATAAGAACAAGAGCAACAAGATATAGTTAAAGAATTTATACAGTATTTCTAATCTTATTAATATATATAATAAAATCGTTTTTTTATCTTGTCTTTCATATTTAAAATTTTGCAAGGAAGTTTATTCAAGTTCATGTTTATTATTACCGAAGACGGAAAATTCTTAAATAAAAATTCTTATATGAGATAAAAATCAGCAAAAGATTTTATTTAAGTGATTGGTTATTCTCGACTGCAATAAGTTTTAAATTACCATCATGAATTTGAGAATCGTAAGATTAAATAAATATTGAAAATTGGGTTCAAAGCTAATCGAAAGAAGCAACTCACGTCCAACCAGCTTTAAGACACACCTGATGAACTTTGGTTTATTTGTTGTCGTTTATCTTTTCATTTATTATTATCCATAAATTCACCACTGATTATATTTATTAATTAATTTGCACTGTTTATACATTTTCTTAGCTAGCCGTCTCCTTCCACTATCTACTTTTTTATTGAAGAAAGAATTTAAACCACAGAGGAATTATTTTCGTAACAGTTTTATATTTATATTTTCTATGTTCTACCCAATATATAATTCTTATTATTCTTGTTTGCAAAATAAAATATACTGTTATTCTATTTGTTCAAGATTCCGTTTGACATCGGAACTCTCCTCTTTTATATCTCCATGATTAAAAATGTTTATCTACTATGTGTGTATTATGACCGACAAAACTTGTAAATAGTAATTCACTTGAATGTCATTGTAAACAGTTTGGCAACTATGTACTTTACTTCCTTCTTTGCCCCTTCCTTCTAAGTCTTACCCTTATACTCTACAAATTCCGGACTTAAACCCACTAATCAAAATCAATAGAACATTGAAAAATTTCTACCTGACTATACCCCTTCTAAGGAACAACGAAGAAGTGACCCGCTATATAAATACGAAAACACGGAGAATACGAAAGTTACTTCTGATACCTCAGATCTTATATTTACAGATCTTATAGTTTACACTATAATTCTTTTACACTAAGTATAAGAGAATATTAATTGTATTGTATAATACGTTCATTTAGCAGTGGACAGTTGAATAATATATTCTACGTGATTTTGGATATACTTATTTACAATACCACTTAGTAGCGCAGAATCACTGAAAACTTATATATATCTCACAAGGAATCTCCTCTCATCAAGCAGTGGACAGTTTAATAATTAAGACATATCGATTTATTATTAACCTAATTCACTAAGAAGGAGGAAGATAGATGATTTATACTTATTTATAATTGTTCGGGATTTTGATAGAATCCCGATTCGTCACGATATAATACCATTTTTATTTTGTATGTTATTTTAGCTATAATATCTGTTTGTTATATTATGT